>CBVK0100094814.1:0-11853 GCA_900067695.1 Picea abies | reverse complement strand
TAGTCATGCAAAGAATATAACACATACCCAACATTCTCCCACTTGTTGTTTTCTTTGCATACATGGGGTTACAAGGTTACATAGTCAACAATCCAATGCAACAATGCCCATAGATCCTCTACACCAAGAGAACTTCTCAATGCTCACAAATTTTGTTAATGAATCTGCAACATTCTTAAATGTGTCGACCTTCATCAACACCACCTTCTTTTCTTAAACCATGTCTCTCACAAAGTGATATTGAACATCAATATACTTTGTCTTTGAATGATAAGTCGATTTCTTCGCCAAGAAGATTACACTTTGGCTGTCACAATCTATCCTTATAGTTTCTTGTACCAACCCAATACTTGAACACAATCACTGTGACCATATTGCTTCCTTGCTTGCATGAGTGGATGCCACGTATTCAAACTATGTAGTTGAGAGTGCCACTACAAGTTGTCTTTTTCTCATCTAACCGATTGCTTCTCCAAATAGATTAAACACATACCACTTGTAGATCTTATGTGTTCCATATCTCCAACCCAGTCTGCATCAACAAAGCCATGTATGTCAAACACTCTATTCAATCATGGTCTTCCTTGGTAGCACAATCCATAATTAGTAGTGCCATGCAAATACCTAAAAACCCTCTTTATTGTTGTCCAATGCACCTTCCCTGGTTTTGACATATTCATGCTCAAAACTCCCACTACATGTGCAATGTTCGATCTAGTACAGACCATTACAAACATCAAACTGCCAACCACACTAGCATATGGAACACATGACATGTCCTCTTCCTCTTTTTGTGTCTTGGAACACTAATCCACAAATAAATTTACACCTATAGGAATAGGAACCCTGACCGGTTTACATTCCTGCATATTAAACCTCTGCAATATTGTCTCAACACATTTCCTCTGATTTAACTAGATTTTCTTGTTTGCCCGATGTCTTTTTATTTCCATGCCCAATATGAAATTTGCAACACTAAGATCCTTCATGTCAAATTTAGAGGACAACTGAGTTTTGACATACTGGATAATCTCCTTGTCATTTCCTATCAACAACATATGATCCACATATAAGACCAAATAAATAAGATGATCATCGATTAATTTGAAATACACAAAGTGATCGACTTTGCTCCTTGTGAAACCAAGTCCCAACATATAAGTATCAAATTTTTGATACCACATCCTTAGTGATTTATTTAACCCATACATGGAATTTTTCAACTTGCATACCAACTCTTTCTTTCTCGTCAGAGAAATGCCTTGTAGCTGCTTCATGTAAATTTCTTCTTCCAGATCCCCATGTGGGAATGTTGTCTTCACATCCATATGTTCTTCTTCAAAATAAAAAGAAACAAAAACATATAAAAGAAATCTAATTGAAGTTAACCCGACAAGAGGAGAAAAAATCTCACCAAAGTCAATTCCCTCTACATGGGAATACCATTTTTCTACTAACCGAGCTTTGTATTTCTCCACTTTTCCTTCTGCATTCAATTTCTTCTTAAACACCCATTTTCTACCAATGAGATTTATTCCAATCGGTAAATCCACTAGATCCTAAGACTCTTTTTTGTCCAAGGCTGCTGCTTCTTCTACCATGGCCTTATTCCAGAGTTTTCCATCCTTTAAATCCACTGCCTTCCTAACAGTTATAGTATTATCACAAGTAATAGACAAAGCAAAATTTGAACGGAAATCAGGTGGAGTATACCTTTCGGGTTTCCTTCTTTCCTGAACTGATATCATTAATACTAGAGTATGATGATCTTCTTCTTCTTCCGACTGTTCTTCTTCTATAGAGTCTGATTCATCTTCCTTCAACTCAAACTTTATTTTCTATGGTTCTTCCTTCCTTTGTAGGACTTCTTGTTTGACAACATCTTTGATTTCTCTAAATACCACATCTAGGCTATACAATACCTTCTTATTTTTTGGGTTCCAAAGCTTATAACCTTTTAGACCATATTTATACACATTTCATCCCTTTATATAGCTTACTCATGTTTTCCTTTGGAACATGAACATACAATTCACAACCAAATACCCTAAGACGTGTCAGAGAAGGTTTCTTACCAGTCCATACCTCATGTAGAGTCTTTTCATCCAATGCTGATGAGGGTGATCGATTGAGCAGGTAACACGTAGTATTCACTTCCTATGCCCATAATTCCTGTATGAACCCAACACCACTCAACATGCACCTTGCTTTTTCCATTAGCATCATGTTCTGTAATGTCCCCCACCTCTTAGAGAGGTAATGAGGAGACTCAGTGACCTGGCTTGGGATCATTACATGTTCATCCTTTCTGCAACTCCATTCCACCGAGGTGTAAATGAAGTAGTCTTCTAACTTGATATATTGTACTTTTTATAGAATTCTTTGAATTCATTTTCGTAGAACTCTCCACCATTATCTGTACTCAAGACCTTAATTATTTTCTCCGTTTGATTCTCCACAAGAGCCTTAAACTCTTTAAACCTATCAAAAACTTCATATTTATTCTTCAGGAAATAAATGCATGTTTTCCTTGAGAAGTCATCTATAAATGAGACATAGTACATAGGTTTTCCTAGTGATGGAACCGACATAGGTACGAATACATCACTTTGCACCAACTGTAAATTCCCTATGTCCTTGATGAACCAGAGGGGAATCTTACCTGATTATACTTCCCATATAAGAAATGTTCATAGAGATCAAAATCTAGAGAGAAGTTAGACATGCCTTCAACCATACCTTTACCATGTAGTAGTCGAAGTCCCTTCTCTCTGATATGCCCCAGTCTTTGATGTCACATCATATTCTTTTCTCTAGAGACTGTAGGATTTTTTTCTTTTGCAGCTCCAATCTCAGGAACAATGGAACTATTTCACTCATCACTAATAGTGATTCCCTGCAACTTACACAGAGTTCCAATATGAACTCCTTTTAGCAACACCACTGCCCCTTGAACTATCCTACAAGTTTCTTTCTCAACCACTATTTTTACCCCTACATCGTCAATTTTGCTTACATAAATCAAAATTTTGGCCAATCCTGAGATGTGTAGAATACCAGGGAGTGTTCTAATCCTTCCATACATGAGATTCAACTTGAATTTCCCTCGTCCTATGATTTTGGTTGTTGATTCATCACCTAGGAAAACATCACCTCCATCATACCTTTCTTATTTGCAAAACCACTCCTTGTGAGGAGTCATATGAAAGTATGCATATGAGTCAATCAACCATGCCTCATGATCTGTAGGTGTGCTTGAAGAAGCCATGTACACATCCTCTCTGTCTTATGTAGAGGTTTTTTCTTCTGCAGAAGAAGCATCCTTAGATCCCTTCCTTCTCTCAACGCTTTTGAATCTACATTGCTTCTTGTAGTGCCATTCTTTTCCACATCTCCAACATACCTTTACAATATTTCGAGGAGATTTAGATCTCCAACACTTGAGGACTTATATCTATTTCTTTCCTAGGAGCGTCCTCTTGCAAATAATACACCTGCGCTCTATCCTTCCATGTTCTTTTGCCTCATCTCCTCTGAAAAAACTGATGAGACCACATCATCACAACGTAAAGTAGTTGTATTACTACCTATGGTCACAACCAAACTATCCCACGAGTCTAGTAAAGAGCACAATAAATTGATACACTTATCTTCATCAAAAATCTTAATATCAACAAACTATATTGAAGGCATTCAAATGCTCTGTCACCGAGTCTCCATATTTCATCTTCAGACGATACAACTTCTTCTATGGGAATAGTTTTCTTACCAAGGACTTAGACTGATACAAAGTGTTATAGCAGGATTTTCCTCACCTTATGAAAATTTGCTCAGAAGGCCTTTTTCCATTTCCCTATGTAGACTTGAAGTCCCTTTTTGCAAACCCTAGAGATAAAAACAATATTTTTCCACATATATGCGCCCTACCTATTATACAACATGCATATACACAGGTTGCACCACTACAACCCGTGTACATCAGGTTTTGTTCCCAAAATTAAAAAATGGCATTGAGTTTCCATGTCACGTCACGAGATCCATGATCCTTAGCCTTCCATATATTGGAAACGTTCTGAATCGACCCTTTAGTTCCACTTGAAGGTTGTAAATGCACCAAATTCGAGTTATGGAAAAGAGGAGAAGAATTCAACTTTGAGAACAAAGTTACTCTGGAGAAATTATTCACTTCATATTGAGTCTGCATCCCTTTATCCCTTAAGTCTGAACAAATTGTTCAACCCCCAAGATTTTCCTTACTTGATTGAGAACCTCATTTTATCTCTTATATGAGCTTTCCTTTGGTGGAGGATTGAAGTGGTGGAGGCCTAGCTGGAAGGGACTTAGTTTCTCGGTTCTGAACCGTGCCGACACGAAAATTTGTAATTCATTCACTTCTGTTGATTACATTTTAATAGAAATACTATTTTCTCGTCTAATTAATATCTTGCAAATATTTGAATTGTTATTGCATGGGAGTATTTGTTATGAATGTTGATGGATTATGCTATTGAATGTGATAACTCTATATATTATCACCATATGCTTACGTTTATTGGTTGTTGAGGACAAGTTGTAGGTGTATTGCTTTGAGTCAAGTGCTCAATGGTGGACTTCATTGAATGTCTGGACGAGTTAGGATCTTTATCTTGTCTCATTATCATATTTTCTTATATATTATATCTGAGATTAGAGTTGGTTTCTCTAGTCATTTCCATTTGTTGTGGTTTACCCCTAGCCATAGAGATATTTTCCTCATAACATAATTGGCGATCATACTGGGGACGTGAATCTTCTTTTTGGGGTTTGGAGTGTTTTTCTCCTTTGATTGCTCTCATTTATATTGAGTTTATTGTCGTCTAACTGGTTGACAGCCTCTGTTCATTCTAAGTCTAAGTTTCTTAGCCTTCTCCTTAGCCTGGCAGTGTTTTAACACATATACGTGGGTTTTTACCTGATAGTCCCATACATACGTGTGCTGTCCTTTTGCAAGAGGCGTATATACATGGTTTTCTCCTCAACAATCGTGTACATCATCCTTTTTTGCTTGGTTGTTGGGTAAGTTTTGATGGTTGCCGAGTCTTCTTGGGTCTCTATTATGACTGTTAAGTGCCCATGGAATGATAAGAACCTTTCTTTGGTTGAATTTTAGGGCGGTGCCTTTCTCATCATCCTTTTCATTTGTTTGTCCTTGCATCTTGGGATGGGTGTTTGCTTCTTGATATCATACTTGGTTTGTCTCTGTTTACATACAAAAGAATTTTTATATCAAGTTGTTGTTCAGTCCTTTCATTTTCATTCTTTTATATTGAAAATGCAAAAATATTAGGCATTTTGCATTGTTGGCATTTGATCTTTTGGGTCCTTATCATTGATCTTAGTACATGTATAGAAAGATTTCATATTATTTGGAATTGCATAACCAAATTGAAAATTTCATTTTAAAAAGCTTATCATTTATTAGGAATTGAAGTTAGGACTTTGCATTTTATTCATATTCATTTATTTTACTTGCTGAGTCATAACATCATTATTTTCATGACCACACCTTTTTTTTTGAGTAAGAAAGGCCACTAAAAGCAACGCTGATAAGTTAAAATTGATTAGAAACAATTTTATTTTCTAGGGTGCACAAACTAGCTTAGGATTTAGAGCCTTGGAATATGATTTTGTGAATAAACTTCTCCAAGGCTATTAAATCAACACATGTTTCTGACTAAGAAAGTGGTGAAATCCATTGTATAATTGGTGATGTTAGGAGGCTCTGCTTACACCAGAGTTAAGAACAAGGTCGCGTGAGGTTGGTTGAGGGGATACCCCCCCAATACCTTCTTAGCATCAATTATATTTTTGGGGATCTATTCATATATGGGGATCTTGCTAGTACCTTTACTTCTGTGAGAGGTGGGGCTTTCGAGGTTTAGGGTTTTGTTACCCTACCCATACAGTAGACTTGAATTATGAATCTTCACCTGTGCATCGGTTATACTGTGGTTTCTTAATTTCTTGACATAGGTACCACATATGTTACTTGCAAGGGTGATTCTACAAGTACCCTGGGTTAGATAAGGGTCGAACAATACATAACCTTTATGGACGATTACCTCTCTGGGGGGATCTGACCAAATGGTTGTTAAGCCCACGAGGGCCGTTATAACTAATTCTAATACCTCCGATCTTTTGCAGGGAGTCTCAGGCCCCTCTTGGGCGAGGCATACCTACTTTAGTGAGGGAGGCCCCTTTCAACCTCTTTATCCTGTTTGTGTGCATATTGACATTTTTACTTTACTTTGGCGTGCTCTTTGATTATTAGTTTTCCTTATGATTTTTTATTATGTCTTGAGTCTTCATTATTATATACAATGGAGCCCCCATGACTCCCTCAATTAGCGCTACCCACCCCACAATATTTTCTCATTTCATGGGGACGAATCTGTCTGTGTTTCCTAGTCATCATCCAACCTCTGTCTCGTCGTCTTGTGTGAATCCTAGTTTTGGGTCTGGGGGCTTGATGCCTCCTTATTCTCCATTTTCATTTGGTGGGAATCATATCCCTCAACCAACTCTTACAGTAGGAGGTTGGAATATTCCTACCTATGGATCCAATCCTAGATTCACTTTTCTAGGAGAAATTTCTCAAATGGGCAGTCATTCTACTTATTACATCCCATCCATCTATCCTTCTTCTACTATGCCGGTTCCCAAAAACTCTTTTCCCATGGCAGACCTCCATTTGTTCTCTAGTGTTTCATCTAGGGGGAGTCATTTTTATAGTATGGGAAACCCCCTTCATGAAGTTCCTTCATCTAGGGGAAACATATATCCTCATCTAAGTAACCCTTGTCATGTCTCTTTCTCTTCGCAAGCAACTTCCTCGGTGATGATGCCCTTACAACCCTTTATGAATCAGTTTGGAGGAGGATAATTTCCTACTGGACAGGGCCATGGTGTATACTAGAACCCTTCCCAGCCCGCAATTTCTCAAAACCAGTCTTTCCCAGAACCTTGGTCTCAAATTTCACAACCAACCGCCGCCAGTCCAGTCACTTCAAGTCATACTGGCATTATATCACCAACCTCTGATATTCACATTGGAGATTGGTCGACAACCTCTGCAAGTCATGTTGAAGACCAGGAACCAACCACTGCAAGTCATGATGGGGGCACAAATCTAGTCACTGCTAGTCACACTGCACATACATCACCAACCTCTGCTAGTCATGTTGGGGATTCATCACCAATCTCTGCTAGTCATGTTAGGGATTCATCATCAACCTTTTCTAGTCATGTTGAAGGTTCGTCACCAACCTCTGCTAGTCATGTTGGACATTCATCATCAACCTTTGCAATTCATGTTGGATATTTTATACTAGCCTCTGCAAGTCATGCTGGGGGAATTCGTACGATTTAGAATCCTAGACGTGTAAGATGTAAGCCCAAGTTCCTTTGTATTATTTGCAAAGGATATCACCTTACTCGTTTGTGCCCTGCTACTGTTGTGGTACAAGAATCATGGTTCTTTCCTGAGGGCCCTTCGGGTTCTGAGTCATCTTTGGTTTCCCAACCTTCTTTGGTTGATACATCGGTCATGCTGATGCAATATTCCACTGACACCACTCTTCTTTTTGGGGGTGATCCGTCTCTTAACCTTGTTCTCTCACATCCTGTTCAACCAATAGTCGTGTCGATGCAATCTTCAATCGACACCACTCCTATTTTTGGGGTTGATGCGTCTCTTGACCTTGTTGTCTCACATCCTATTCAACCAATGATTAAAGAAGTGGTTGTGCCGATGTAATCTTCGACTGATCCCACTATTCTCTTGGAGAGTGACAAGCCTAAGGAAGTGACATTGCCGATGCAATCTTCGGTCAATCCCACTCTTATTTTGGAGGGTGATGCATCCTTCGACCATGTCCTTAGAATTTCTAGTCTTGTACCTTCTGAATAAGTGAGCATTCTACTCTCTCCGAGCATTCTCCCTCCGAGTCCTAGGGGGGTTTCCTTTGATTGGAATGATATTGTAGAGCCTTGACTTCCTTCTTCTATACCCTTCCAGATAAGGGGCATTCTTCGATATATTGTAGATAAGGTAACCTATGCAAGTATTTTATCCTCCTCAACTTGGAAAGCTTTGGGTTTTTCCAAGATTGTGTCAACTATTCGTAAGTTGCTGACCTTTCACAGAAATCCTGCACGGGAACCTTGCCCCACCCCATGATATGCCACTTAGAAACCCCCTAACTAGTCTGATTTAATCTCTTTTCTGACTCTTTCAAAAAGCAAAAAGATTACCGAGTGAACTTGTCTCTTTCACACTCATAAATTGGATTTGAAAGGATGTCTATTTGGTGCAAGTTTATCCCTTTTTCAAACCAAGTAGACTAAGATTACGAAAAAGGACATTTTTTGGCGTTAAGTTGTAATTGCATCTCATTCTCTTGCTTGTAGTATTGATCCTATTTCTGGTTCTCTCTTTTGCATTATAAGCCTTTCACCTCAGCAGTTCGCATCATCATCCAAGCAGAGCCTTTTTTATATCCTTTGCAGCTTGACACCCTATAGCCAAGAGGAAAAATTCCCCCGAGTGTCCATCTCTCACATGCACCTCCTTGCATTAAGAATAGGTATGTTCCACTGCTGGAACTAGATTGCTTACTTGCGTCACTCGTTTCCTCCTTTGTATCATAACATTCATTTGACTATGAAAAAATAAAAAAGACAGGCGGGAGAAAAATATTATCTTATATTGGAAGAAATCGTGTCGCCTTTGAACATAGAACAATTTTTTTGAGACCAGTAGTCATCAAAATTTTGGGTTTAGCATGACCTTAGGAATCTGAGCTCATTACATAGAGTTTAGTTCCCCGACTAGTTACTCTTCCAGTCCCTATGGAGAGTTTTATTGATGCCTCCTACATCTCAAAGTTTCATCATTGAGTCTATGATGTTTGAGTCTTCCATATGCCTCATGCTCTTGTTCAAAGGATATCTATCAACCTGTGTTAGCCATTCCTTAGAACTATTGACTATTCATGTCGGCCACACCCTTAGTATGTCTCAAAGTCACATGAAGCTTTAGTCCTATTTTGCACCTTGGTTCTACTTTCCTCATTGGTAGGTAACCTTGAACCCATCATTCGACATTTCATCATTGGTCGTTGACTGGGTGGTTTTCCTTGTGTTCGACGACAAGAAATCTATTCACACATTGGGATTCGTGCAATGTCTTGGATGCCATTAGCCTTATTGGTGGTTTCCTCACCTTTGTCAGCAATTTTCCTTATTGGCTTCTATTCAGAGGGTCTTTTTCATGTACCGCTTGCATTTGACACATGAGAAAGATGCACATGGTCGTTGGTTTGTGAACATGTTCTTCGTCTGATTTCCTCCAAATCATCAAGCTCCTGATTTGTACCTCGTGCTGAATGATGAGAGATGCCTCAATGCTCTCCTTTCAATGGGTCTCCTTTAATTGAATTCAACTCATCTATTATGGAGATGATACATAGAGTCCTATGAGTACCTAGAGGCTTGCAGTCATTAGTGGCAGGTTATCCCACCATCGACAATTGGGAATACATCAATGTCTCCTGATAGATGGATTATTCAAGTGTTTGACCCCGACACCTTTATTCACACTTGTAAGAATGTACTCATTGCCTTTATACCTACTTTCATTATCAATAGGTTGTCTCACGTTTGTTAACGATATACCTTAATGACCGGTAATCAAAAGAAGTCTCACTGTGTTCGACCTAAACTCCTTTATTCACACGATGTATACTTCACTTTTGGTAGATCATGTAGAAGACTTGAAGACATCACTTCATAGTCACATCTTTCCTAAGTTGTTTCTATCTTTCATTGAACCAGTACCTATGTGACTTTAATGACCATGGCAGATCAAATTGTACTCCATTGTATACATATATCTTTAGATTGATTTTGATACTGGTTTTACTGGGCCTTGTTCATGACTATGACAACCTTTGGAATTTAGCCACCCTTGTATTTCCTATTCATGGCCATGAACAACTGTTTGGTGTATTTTCACATGGATCTGCAGTGTAATTCAAATTGGCAGCCATGTGTGCAAAGTCAGTACAGATTGTAATATTCTCATGGGAAACTAGTTATTCTAGCTGGGTCTCCATTACTCAACTTCTGGGTATTATAATGTATTTCGGCCATCGCAGATACTCCTCTGACCTCACACATTAGGTGGCATATGTTATAGCAATATTTGCCTCACCTTATGCAAATTTGCTCAGAAGGCCTTTTTCCATTTCCCTATGCAGACTTGAAGTCCCTTTTTGCAAATCCTAGAGCTAAAAACAATATTTTTCCACATATATGCACCCTACCTATTATACAACATGCATATATGTAGGTTGCACCACTACAGCCTGTGCACATTAAGTTTTGTGCCCAAAATTAAAAAATGGTGTTGGTTTCCATGTCACGTCACGAGATTCATGATCCTTGGCCTTCCATGTACTGGAAACGTTCTGACTCAGCCCTTTAGTTCCACTTGAAGGCTATAAATGGGACAAATCTGAGCTATGGAAAAGAGGAGAAGAATTCAACTTTGAGAGCAAAGTTACTCTAGAGAAATTATTCACTTCATATAGAGTCTACATCCCTTTATCCTTTAAGTCTAAACACATTGTTCAACCCCCAAGATCTTCCCTACTTGATTGAGAACCTCATTTCCTCTCTTATATGAGCTTGCCTTTGGTGGAGGATTGAAGTGGTGTAGGCCCAACTGGAAGGGACTTAGTTTCTCGGTTTCGAACCATGCCAACACAAAAGTTTGTAATTCATTCACTTATGTTGATTACATTTAATAAAAATACTCTTTTCTCGTCCAATTAATATCTTGAAAATATTTTAATTGTTATTCCATGAGCATATTTTTTATGAATGTTGATGGATTATGCTATTGAATGTGCTAACTCTATATATTATCACCATATGCTTGTGTTTCTTGGTTGTTGAGGACAAGTTGCAGGTGTATTTCTTTGAGTCAAGTGCTCAACGGTGGACTTCATCGAACGTCTGGACGAGGTAGGCTCTTTATCTTGTCTAATTAGCATATTTGTGTATATAGTATATTTGAGATTAGAGTTGATTTCTGCAGTCATTTTTGTCTGTTGTGGTTTACCCCTAGCCATAGAGATATTTTCCTCATAACACAAAGTCCCCAACTTATTCCATAAATCCTTAGCCATTTCTTTCCCTAACACATTTAGTAATACTGAATTTGAGAGGCACAACTAGATTATGCTCTTCTTCTTCCGATCCAACTTTGTCTAGTTTTTTTTTTATGTTCCTATAGGTACAATACCTGGATCCAAACTGTTCCACTTATCCTTTTCCACCAACAGATCTTCCATCTTGATCTTCCACAACTCAAAACTTTTCCCATTAAATTTCTCGATCTCTATTTTCAAACTATTCGATTTCTTTTCACCTTAAGAATCAATACCATAGATCTCCCACTATAACAAGACTTATCACAAACCCGAACCAAACCCTTAGCCACAAAGGTGCCCCCTTGAAGCCAATAACAATTTTGATATCAAATGTAGATTTTAACGTTGTACAATAAATTACAACAAATGAATTCTTAATAAAAATAGAAAAGATACAATGGCACACACACACATTACACAACGATTTTTAACTTAAAACCCAAACCGAGAAAACCAAGAACCTGTTTAGAGTCACACCTGTAATCTTCTATTCATAATATCGTAATTGTTTACCATACATACATACATACATACATACATACATACATACATACATACATACATACATACATACATACATACATACATACATATATAT
>CBVK0100094809.1:0-12755 GCA_900067695.1 Picea abies | reverse complement strand
GAACCGCTCTTCCGATCTCAAGATTGAATGATGGTTGGAAACAAAATATCTTGAGTTTTCACATAAATACAATAGAAACCCTAAGTATACACTGCGCTAATATTTGGAAAGGTATGTATTCACTGATCTTTATGAGGCATTTTTCTGTTATTTTCCAGAGTTGTTGCAGGAGTGGATATAGAGATTGAAGGACAATAACCCAACTAATCGGATAAGACCAGTAGAGTGGACTACTGAGAATATTGCGCATATATAAAGAGTCAATAATAAATTCATGCGCGTAGTCGATTTCTGGCTAGATAACATCATTGCAGGATTCATTACCGAGTTTGCAGTCGATACAACAAAATAATATACTATTGCAGAGCAAGATTTTTTGAAGGGTTCAAGAGGAAGGTACATTAGATAACTTTATACGTCAATCAAGATTTTGTTGCATGATAAAGGTGTGATGACAATGGAGTCCGACAACTAAATAACTCTGTGTGCATGGGGAGACTAGGGCAAGCACTAAGGACGATTTGAGATATGGAGAGAGATCTAGATGGTAAGAAGAAGGAAGAAATGGACCCCATTATGATGGATGAATAAGAGATCAAGGAAATAATGTATAAAGTGAGAATGACGTGCAACGGAAGACCCTACCAGTATAAGATTAATAGGAAGAAGAGGGAAGTAGTCGAGTGGGAGGGATTGAAAAGTGATGAAGAAGAGGTAGAGGATCTCCATGCTACATGGAAGATTGAGGAAATCATGTGTGCCACATATGATATGAAAACCATAGGTCAAGGGTCTGGTGCGGAAGAAGGCTCTCCATTCCAGATCATAAGTAGTGTGGAACCCACAACCCCATGTGCAACGAAGACATCAAAAAATAAAGATCCGTTTAGAAAACCAACAATTATTTGTAGAACGAATTTAGTAGGTCAAGGGACCAGTGGAAATTCAAGTGGGAGTACAAGTTCAACTAGCAGTAGTTAGTTATATACACCACATGGAGGAGGTAGCACAACAAACTTTACAATGGTGGGAGTAGATCCAACCATTTAGTTACCATAGTTTCATGGAGAAGGGTCGGAAGACCCCGAGAAGCATCTATTTATTTGTGAAAATATTTGGGCAGCTAAACACATCACAAATGAGAACACAAAAGTGGCGCAGCTTGCAATCACATTTAGATACCACACACTATACTGGTATATGAGCCTTGTAGTAAACAGTCCACAAGGAGCACCTACAACCATCGTAGATGCAAAGTAGGAACTAATCAATGAATTCCAACGACCAAGTTCAGAAGGTCAGTATATGAATGAGATGATAGAAATCAAACATAAGCCAAGAGAGTTGGTTTGGGAGATCGATTAGAATTTCAAGAGATTGAAAGGTAAGTTGAAATACCCCATCACAAACATGCAACATAAGCACCTATTTGTTAATTCATTATCACCACATTTTAAATATCCATTGAGGCAACATAAGTTTTAGAATTAGGCTGAGGCTCTACAAGTAGCCTTACAATTGGAGGAGAATCAATATAAACATACATATCCATCTGTAGAAGAGCTGAGAGAAGATATAAAGAATTTGACATTTCAGTTGAATCAAAACAAAGGCAAATAAAAGAGGGAAGTTATCTGGTGTACCTTATGCAAAACAAAAGGATATCATAAAAATGAGTGCCCAACATTTGCGTAGTACTTGGGAGAAGGACTGCCAAATCCCTTACCCATAGGAGGAACATGGTGTGAAATATGTAAAACACATGGACATGATCCCTGTCATTGTCCCATGATGCAAAAGTACCAAATAGTGCCTAAGAGTACATTATGTAATTTTTTAAAGTCTGTAGGACATGAGGAAAAGGATTGTTGAACTTTGGAAATGATGAAGGAAAGGACCTTAGATGCTTATAGGATGCAGGCTGAACCAATGATAGGTCCATTGCACAAAAATATAATAACACACAACAATTTACAACGCAACCGTAGTATAATCAAGTACCACAATATAATACACTGTGTGCAAACAATCAAGGAAACAAAGGATTGATAGGAGGAGGTCATGGAGGAAGAGGATTTGGAAGATGTAGAGCACCAATAACTTGTCACAATTGTCAACAACCTGGACATTATGCAAGGGATTGTCCACTTCCAACATCGACGTTGTTGGCAGTAGGCCGAAGTGGAAATAAGGATGATCATGGGGAAAGAAAGCGTGCAGAAAGAGAAGTGACAGCTGGAAGGAAACACAACATGCGTGCATGCAAGAAATCATGCACAAGGAAAGCGACAACTGGATGGAGAAACAACACACACACATGGGAGGAAGACCTAACGTCTGTAGGGTTAGGGTTTTGGTAACGAATTGTAATGGCTGAAGATCCAAAGATGTATAAATATTGATATCGAGGTATTGTGGAAGAGTTCAGAGTTCAGAGTGGAGAGTTCTGTATTTTTGAGGGATTTTGTAGTTGTTTTGATTTAGTTAGTATTTGGCTTTGCATTATTGTAAATATGTATGAGTTGATGCGATATGTAATGTTCTTGTATGAACTATTTTGTAAGCTGTTGAGCTAGAGGAGAGGAGAGAAGGTAGATCTTGAGGATTATATCGTAGGCTGAGGAGCCTGGTGTGGTCTAGTTTGCCTCATATAGATCTTACCTATCTGAGGAGAATTGTAAGCGCACAATGCTGTAGATGAAAAACTACCATAATAAAAGAGCTGAGAGCCAAATCTTTGTGTACGTATCCCAGGAGGGGGTGAACCATGATAATATATGTGTAATGTGATGAATGCATGCATATCTTTATCCTCTTTTCAATAGTTAAATATTGTGCTTAATGAATGAATGGGTTACTATATTGCTATGAAATATGGTTGCGTTATTAAGGAAATAAGTTGTTGAAGGTAATGCACAATCACGAATAACAGTAGGTTAAAATCACTAGTTATAGTAAATGGCTCTAAATATAGATCTCATACCTCATACTCAATCCTGGGCTGTAAACACCTGAGTCTTACAACCACCCATTAAAGCTATCTTGGGTGAGACTGCGCAACACATTCTGTGTGTTGTGTTTTCTTCTAGTTTACCAGGAGGGTCGATATTTTTAGAGGCTTTGTTGGAAACCCGAAGGACATGAACCTTGGGTCAATAAGAAGCTCAGAGTAGAATAGAGGAGAGTAACCAACAAATGGTTTCATTGTCATTGGTAGGAACATAGGAAGATTGAGTAGCTGAGATAGGTCGAGCGAGGAACGAGCAAAGAAAAGAAGAGAACAATGAGCCATTATAAGGGAATGTTGAGACCGTGGAATCCTACGAAAGAAAAAATTGAAAGCTGGTTGAGAACCAAAGAACTATATTTTGCACAGAAAGACAATAGAAACCCTAGAATAACACCCTAAAGATATCTGGACAAATATGTGTTTACTTATTTACATGAAGTCTTTTTCTGTGATTTTCCACATCTATTGCAGGAATGGATACTAAGGTTGAAGGATAACCATGCGACGAACCGGATTCGACAGTTAGGGTGGACCCCAGTAAAGATTGAGCAGTTACAACAGGTGAACAACAAATTCACCTGCGCAGTAGACTTTTGGCTTGACAGTATTGTGGCAGGCTTCATAACAAAGTTTTCAGCTCACACAGCGAAGTCATAAAGTGCAGCGGAGCACAAATTCCTACGTGGACCTCGAGGAAGGTACATTCGATCATTGTATACTTCTATTAAGATACTGCTATATAACAAAGGTGTAATGACAATGGAATCAGATAGCTAAACTTCCCTGCGTGCATGGGGGAAGGGGGGAAGCACTGACAGAGGGAGGAGGAATGGAAGGAGGTAAGGATACAGGCAAGAAAGAGGAGGAAACTTTTGACCCAATCATGATGGATGATGACCAGATCAAGTGGATCTTAGCATTGACGGGAAGGAAGCGTAGCAGAGTACCCTACCAATACAAGATGAATACCAAGAAGAGAGTCATAGCCGCGAGGGAAGGCTTGGCGAGTGATGAGGAAGAGGTAGAGGATCTCTAGGCTGTGGAGCAGATTGAGGAAATCCTACGTGAAACATATGAAAGGAATATGAGAGCTCCAAGAGCGGGAGGAGAAGGCAGCCATCCTATCCATATTAATGTCAGTGTGGAACCCATAAGCCCATGTGTGATTAATACACCAAAGAGAACACCACCTTTTAGACAATCGAATTTCGGAGGAAGTCTGACATCAGGAAGCACATCTCCACAAGGAGCAACAATTGGAGGGGCCAGTCTAGGAAACAATAGTCAAGTATCTACACTACATGGAGGAGGTAGTAGTTCAGTATTCAGAATGGCAGGACATGATCCCACCATCAGGTTACCAAAATTTCGGGGAGAAGCAACAGAAGACCCTGAAAATCACTTGTTCATTTGTGGAAAGATTTGGGAAGAAAAACAGATCACCGATGAAGATACCAAACTTGCACAGCTAGCTATTACGCTAAGAGACAACGCACTAGACTGGTACATGAGTCTAGACACAAACAATGCCCCGGGGACGACAAGGACACTGGTTGACATTAAGAAGTTATTGATAAATGAGTTCAAGAAGCCGAGCTCAGAGGATTAGTGCATGAATGAGATGATCAAAATAAGACAGAAACCAAGAGATTCTGTATGGGAGATTGATCAGAGATTCAAGCGACTGAAGGGAAAGTTAAAATACCTCATGGCCGATATGCAACATCGACACCTATTTTTCAACTCACTACTCCCGCACTTAAAATACCCTTTACGACAACAGAAATTTCAGATGCAGGCAGAGGCTCTGTAGGTAGCCTTGCAGCTAGAACAGAATCAGTACCAGTAGACAGACCCAACGATTGAGGAATTGAAGGAGGAATTGAAGAATATAACATTTCAGCTGAACTAGAATAAGAACAAGGAAAAACGAGAAGCCATTTGGTGCACCACATACAGGACAGAAGGACACCACAAGAATGAATTCCCAACGTTTGCACAGTATATGGCAGCAAGTATGCCAAATCCGTTACCACCAGGAGGACTATGGTGCGAAATCTGCAAGAAACCAGGTCACGACCCTTATCATTGCACGATGATGCAGAAATACCATACATCCCCAAATAGTTCATATTTCACCTTTTGTAAGTCAGTGGGCTATGATGATAAAGATTGTAGAACTATGGAGTTGATGCAAGAAAGGACATCAGACGCATATAGAGTACAAACCGAGATGATGACTGGGCAAACAATGCCACAATTCAATCTAGTCCTAGCTCCATACAACACTGTGCAACAATTGTATAATACTGTGCATCAACCGTACAATAACACACAACTGCAATACAACCTGACACAACCTCAATACAATACCACACAGTATAATCAAGTGCCATAATATAATGTGCCGAGAGGCGATTGAGCAGGCTAAAAAGGAGGAGGACAAGCCAGAGGAGGTTTTGGACGAGGTAGAGGACCCGTCACATGTCACAATTGTCAACATCTAGGACATTATGCATGAGAATGACCACTACCACCAGCAACTTGTATGTATTGTCACGCATCAGACCATGATACAAAGGAATGTCTGACCTTACTAGTAAAGATTCAAGAAAAGAGGAATCAAAAAAACCAGAATGTTCAGTGGATATTAGTTGAAGCAAGGGATGAAGGACAAAACATCAACATAGTCACTCGTGGAGGAGCTAAAACAGGCATTGACACAGTTCGACAAGAACAAGAACAAAATCAGTGGGTGAAGAAGAACACCGAACCAAAAAAGCAGTTCGATGCGTAGAAGGAGAAGGAGATATTCAAGCAAGCTAGACAAGAATTTTAGAAGGAGGACATGCCGTCAACTTCAAGTGCGCAACAAGACAAGGAAGCACCAGAATACAAGATGCCTCCATCATTGGATCATACCAATGGGATGCAACCCATGGGACAAGTAAGTACAATCAAAGGCTTTTTGCAATCATGTGTAAAGGTATTAAGTGATCCATCATCTGTGAAAATATTGCAAAACATACTAGAAAAATGTAGCAGCGAGATGGAAGAAAAGATAGAACCAAAAACAGTTAATCACCTACACACAAGAGAAGAACAAGTAGGGAATTTAGATTGAATGCTAACATTGGCGATTTCAATATGGGAGACATAATATTGGTTCTAGGATCGAAAGTGAATGTATTACCAAAGAAGACATGGCAATGCATGGGAGAGACAACATTAGGATACTCACATGTTCAATTGAAACTAGCAAACCAACATAGAGTCCTACCAATCGGTAGAATGAAAGGAGTGACCGTAGATCTTGATGGAGTATGCACTAAAGAAGACTTTGAAGTCATCAAAATAGTGGATGGCACAACACCTTACCCAACGTTGCTTGGTTTGGATTGGGCATTTGACAACCAGGCCATAATCAATTTGAAAACCAGGAAAATGACATTTGAGTCCAGAGAATATATGGTCATCGCACCATTAGACCCATCATAAGGGGAGAGGTTTGTAGAACCTACTTGCCTAGACTTAGAGGAAATCAACCAATTGTACAGAACAACTGGACGCGATGAGGATTACGTAAACCCAACTGCAGATGGGGTACCCATTTGGTGGAGAATTACTTCATGTGCAACGGACTCAAACACCAGTTTAGAGAACTGGCAACAGAGGCTACACGAAGTATCCACGTTAATATGTGCAAGAATAGACAACGCAGTAAGATGGGTAGGCACAGAAATTAGGGAACCATCGAGTTTCCATAGACTAAATGATTTGGAAACATTCTTGACACAATACGAAGACACAGTGTTAGAGAACTAGAGACTGTTATCAATTGACTTAGCACTTAAGGCCACACCCGTAAGATGGTGGGGCACACACAAAGAGACAATCACAAATTGGTACCAATGTAAGAGGTTAGTGTGCATAAGGTTCGACGCAGAAAAAAAAAACAACAAACATTAGAAGTACGAAGGACAAGGAACACCAACAGAACACTTGGAGAAGTGCAGAATGTTGTGGAAAATGGCACCCCCAAAGGACTGACCTCATTACTTCATACACACTCTAGATGGCATACGAGCAAATTGGTATACATACCAGGCATTGTGCAAGGGAACTGCGACCTGGATGACATTGCAATAGAATTTTTCAATCACTTTCTCATTTGAACATGAGAACCCAAACATAGATGCAATCCTTAAATGGAACAGAGGAGTAATATTCATCAAAGAACCAGAAGTACAATTGATCACAAAAGAACAACATTGGAACAAACAGATAGTCAAGGACCTGTTGGCACGTTACCATGCATAGGAGGAAGCACCGAATGAAGATGATCCACATGATATTCAAATCAAAGAAGTAGAAGGCAAAAGAGACGTGGAAGGCCGACCCATAGAATCCAAAGTCATTTCTGTGTCGACCAAGGTAAAGAAAGTTAACATCGGGACAACTGAGTAGCCCAAAATGGCCAACATTGGAGATTATTGGGATGAACAAACAATAGAAAGCATCACAGTGTTGTTGCACGAATACAATGACATATTTCCCACAACATTTACAGAGATGAAGGATATAGCTAGAGAACTAGGAGAAATGAAGATACTACTCAGACCTAACGCAAGACCTATTAGACAACGACCCTACAGATTGAACCCAATATACAAACAAAAAGTCAAAGATGAGATTGACGGGATGCTCAAAGTTGGCATCATAGAACCAGTTGAGGAGTTAGAATGGATAAGCCCAATGGTAGTATAGGACAAGAAACAAGGAGGGATCAAGATATGCGTCGATTAAGGAAGTTGAACGATGCATTCCTACATGACCCATTCCCTACACCGTTCACGGATGAAGTGTTAGAGAATGTTGGAGGACATGAAACTTACTCATTCACCGCTAGATTCCCAGGCTATCATCAGATTAAGATAGCACATGAGGAAAGATACAAAACAACGTTTGCGGCAGAATGGGGATATTATCAGTACACAATCATACCGTTTGGACTGAAGAATGCACCAACAATATTCTCCAGAGTGGTCATCACAACATTTAAAGAATTCATCCATCAATTTCTTGAAGTCTACCTTGATGATTGGATGGTCTATAGTTTATTGAAAAACCATGTGGAAGGTTTACGACTGATGTTAGAAATATGCAGACAGTGCCAGATATCACTGAATATAAATAAATTCATATTTGGAACATCGTTTGGGATACTATTAGGTCATATAGTATGCAAACAAGGTATATTAGTAGATCTAACAAAGATCGCAGTCATTGTTAACTTGCTAGCACCAAAAACAGTCTGTCAGGTAAGAGAAACGTTAGGAAACACATGATACTACAGGAAATTCATCAAAGGATATGTGAAGATCACTGCACCGATGGAAAATCTATTAAGGAAGGATACGAAGTTTCAGTGGAACGACAAGTGTCAACACAATTTGGATACCTTGAAGGAAAATATGGTTACCGCATTGATATTAGTATTTCTAGACTGGGAGAAGACATTCCACGTGCATGTAGATGCATCAACGATAGCACTTGGAGCTATCTTAGCATAGCCAGGAGTAGGAGACTTGGATCACTTGATAGCGTTTGCAAGAAGAAAGCTATCTGACTCAGAACATAACTATAACACTATAGAAAGAGAAGGCCTAGCTATGGTCTATGCACTGTAGAAGTTCAGGCATTACTTATTGGGAAAACACTTTAAAATGTTCACAGATCAATCAACCCTAAAATACCTAGTCAACAAGCCAGTGTTGGGGGGGGGATAATCTGTCGATGGTTATTGCTATTTCAATAATTTGACTTTGAAGTAATAGTTAAACCAGGAAAATTGAACACAGGCCCTGACCACCTATCAAGGGTCACGAATGGAGAAGAACATACGAATTTAGAATATAACTTTCCAGATGCACAACTATTCTTAGTATAGATTGCTGATGAATACTTCGCAGACATCATTCAGTACTTGAGTACAGGTACCGCACTGCAAGAATATATCACCGCGCAGAAGAAAAACCTAGTAGTCCATGCGGTCAACTATCAACTGATTGCAAGACATTTATATAAGATGGGCGTAGATAGCATCTTGCAAAGATACGTGTTAGAACACAAAAGACCAAGAGTCTTAGCAAAATCCCATGAGGGAATTATGTAGGTAAAGCTACTGCGCAGAAGGTATTGTGCACAGGACTATAGTGGCTAACGATTCATAGAGACTCGAAGGAGTACTGTCAAGGATGCACTGTCTGTCAAAGGGTAGGAAAACCCAATAGAAGGGACGAGATGCCATTATGACCACAAGTAACATTACAGGCATTTGACAAGTGGGAAATAGACTTTGTGGGACCAATCAACCCACCCGGAAAAAGAACAGAGGCTCGGTACATTATCACTGCGACATAATACTTAACAAGATGGGTGGAAGCTGCACCAGTAAAATATTGCAGCGCAGAAACAACAATGCACTTTTTGTTTGAACACGTAGTCACCAGATTTGGGTGCCCAAGAGTTTTGATGAGCGACCAAGGCACACACTTCATAAACAACACCATCTGCGCGATGAATGAAGAGTTTGAAGTCCATCATCAGAAGAGCACACCGTATCATCCACAGGAAAATGGCACAGTGGAAGCCTTCAACAAAATTTTGGAGAATGCACTGAAAAATATTTGTAATGTCAACATAGACGAATGGGGCCTCAAAGTACCAGCAGTATTATGGGCATACATGACTACATGCAAAAGGATGACAGGGAACACACCATTTAAACTGGTTATGGCCAAGAAGTAGTGGTGCCATTAGAATTCTTAGTACCAAGCTTGCATGTAGAAACCATCACACAAATGATAGAATGAGGCGCAGTACAAGAGAGACTGAATCAATTACTAACAATGGAGGAAGATCGAATATTAGCAGGATTCCACCAACAAGTTTAGAAGGCTAGAGACAAGGCTTGGCACAATAGACACATCAAGAAGAAAATGTTCAAGGAATGAAATTTAGTATTGATGTATGACAACAAATTGTTTCAGCACCCGATAAAGCTCATAATGCATTGGTTAGGATTGTACGAAGTAAAATCTATCACAAATGGAGGAGATGTACAATTAAGAGATTTAGCAGGTGCAAAACTCAAAGGAATGATCAACGAGAGCCGACTGAAGTTGTACACGGACAGTCGACCGTCCAAAGAAGACATGGCAATGCATGGGATAAACAACATTAGGATACTCACATGTTCAATTGAAACTAGCAAACCAACATAGAGTCCTACCAATCGGTAGACTGAAAGGAGTGACCGTAGATCTTGATGGAGTACGCACTAAAGCAGACTTTGAAGTCATCGAAATAGTGGATGGCACAACACCTTACGTAGCATTGCTTGGTCTGGATTGGGTGTTTGAAAACCAAGCCATAATCAATTTGAAAACCAGAAAAATGAAATTTGAGTCTAGAGAATATAGGGTCATGCACCATTAGACCCATTAGAAGGGGAGAGGTTTGTAGAACCTACTTGCCTAGACTTAGAGGAAATCAACCAGTTGTACAAAACAACTGGACGCGATGAGGATTACGTAAACCCAACTACAGATGGGGTACTCAGTTGGTGGAGCATTACTTCATGTGCAACAGACTCAGACACCGGTTTAGAGAACTGGCAGGAGAGGCTACACGAAGTATCCAAGTGAAGATGTGAAAGAATAGAACATGCAATAAGATGGGTAGGCACAGAAATCAGGGAACCACCAAGTTTCCACAGACTAAATGATTTGGAAACATTATTTACACAATACGAAGACACAATGTTAGAGAACCAGAGACTATTATCACTTGACTTATCACTTAAGGCCACACTCGTAAGATGGTGGGGCGCACACAAGGAGACAATTACAAATTGGTACCAATGTAAGTGGTTACTGCGCATAATATTCGATGCAGAAAAAAAAAACCAACAAACATCAGAAGTACGAAGGACAAGGGACACCAGCGGAACACTTAAAGAAGTGCATAATGTTGTGGAAAATAAACCCTCGGAGGAATGGCCTCATTACTTCATACTCACTCTAGAGGGCATACCAACGAATTGGTATACAGAGCAGGAATTGCGCAAGGGAACTGCGACCTAGACGACATTGCAATAGAATTTTTCAATCACTTTCTCATTTGAACATGAGAACCCCAACATAGATGCAACCCTTAAACAGAATAGAGGAGTAATATTCATCAAAGAACTAGAAGAACAATTGATCACAAAAGAATAACAGTGGAACAAACAGACAGTCAAGGACCTGTTGGCATGTTACTATGTACAGGAGGAAGCACCGAATGAAGATGATCTGCAGATATTCAGATCAAAGAAGTAGAAGGAAAAAGAGACATGGAAGGCCCACCCGTAGAATCCGAAGTCATTTCTGCGTCGATCAAGGTAAATAAAGTTAACATCGGGACAACTGAGTAGCCCAAAATGGCCAGCATTGGAGATTACTGGGATGAGCAAACAATAGAAATCATCACAGAGTTATTGCGCGAATACAATGACCTATTTCCCACAACATTTATAGAGATTAAGGGTATAGCCGGAGAACTAGGAGAAATGAAGATACCACTCAAACCTGACGTGATACCTATTAGACAATGACCCTACATATTGAACCCAATATACAAACAAAAAGTCAAATATGAGATCGACAGGATGCTCGAAGTTGACATCATAGAACCAGTTGAGGAGTCAGAATGGATAAGCCCAATGGTAGTACAGGACAAGAAACAAGGAGGGATTAGGATATGCATCAACTTAAGGAAGTTGAACGATGCATGCCTACATGACCCATTCCCTACACCGTTCATGGATGAAGTGTCAGAGAATGTGGGAGGACATGAAACTTACTCATTCACTGATGGATTCTCAGGCTATCATCAGATTAAGATAGCACATGAGGAAATATACAAAACCACGTTTGCGATAGAATGGGGATATTATCAGTACATAGTCATGCCATTTGGATGGAAGAATGCACCAATAATATTCTCTAGAGTGGTCATCACAACATTTAAAGAATTCATCCATCAATTTCTTGAAGTCTACCTAGATGATTGGATGGTCTATAGTTTATTGAAAAACCACGTGGAAGTTTTATGGCTGATGTTAGAAAGATGCAGACAATTCCAGATATCACTGAATATAAATAAATGCATATTTGGAGCACCGTTTGGGATACTATTAGGTCATATAGTATGAAAACAAGGTCTATTAGTAGATCCGGCAAAGAGCGCAATCATTGTTAACTTGCCAGCACAAAAAATAGTCTGTCATCTAAGAGCGACGTTAGGACACACAAGATACTATAGAAAATTCATCAAAGGATATGCGCAGATCATCGTACCGATGGAAAAGATGTTAAGGAAGGATACAAAGTTTTAGTGGAAAGACGAGTGTCAACATGGTCTGGATACCGTGAAGGAAAATATGGTTACCATGCCGATATTAGTATTTCTAGACTGGGAGAAGACATTCCATGTGCATGTAGATGCATCAATGATAGCACTTGGAGCTATCTTGGCGCAACCAGGAGCAGGAGACTTGGATCACCCGGTAGCGTTTACAAGAAGAAAGCTATCCGACTCAGAACATAACTATAACACTACAGAAAGAGAAGGCCTAGCCATGGTCTATCCACTACAAAAGTTTAGGCATTACTTATTGGGAAAACACTTTAAGATGTTC
>CBVK0100094807.1:0-37711 GCA_900067695.1 Picea abies | reverse complement strand
CCCCCCCCCGACAATATAAAAATGCCCATCAAAATCAAACTCCCACAGCCCAAGCAAAGTGCCCACGGAATAGTAAAAATGAAATAACATAAACCCAAAACAAATTTACCAGAAACCCTAAAACTGTACTAATTATAAAAACGAAAATCTTCAGAAAACACCCCCCCTTTTTTTTTTCCTTGCAGAGTTTAAAGGACGAGGAAACGACATTTTACATCCATACAATCATAATCTCAGCAGTGAATAACTAAGCACTCTACTCTACTAAGTACATGAGCATATCGTTTCCTTGTTGCTTGTCGCAATGACTCTTGTGCTCCTTGCCGCTCCGTTGCCTTGTTGCTTGCCGATCGTAGAGACTACACCGGTACCTCCCAGCCAAACGCTAGGGGTACTCTACTTCCCCCTTAGCCCCCTGAGCCCCCTGAGCCGCAAAGGGGCCACACACAGTCCAGACAGTAACCTAGCTTCCCAGCTCACCTCCAAGGCTGAGCTACCACTCAATCAACTGAGAAAATCCCCAACTCCTCACATGCAATCAGTCCAGTTTGAAATTTTGGCAGCATAACAATACCTCATAGCAAATCCCCTTTTTTCCCCCTTCTCCCTTTATTTTATCCTCCCTCAAAACCCTAAATCATATTTATTTTAAGTTTTTAATGAAACCCTAAAAATTTCTCTCTTTTACAAGTGTCACTCATCCCTACCCTTCTCCATAAATTATTATTTTTTTCTTAAAAGCTCATTCCCTAATTTTTTGTTTTATTCCCTTCTCCTTTTTTTTTTTAACCCAAAAAGTAAAAGTGCTAATTAATTTTTTCATTTTCTTTTTAAATTTGAAACTCTTTATTAATGGTAGAGGCGGTAGGGACTAATAAATTAACGGAAAGAGAATCCATTATTAATTTTCTTCATTCTATAAATTAAAGATTATGGAATACACGACAATTTGTTTATAATATAAATATATATATTTTTATTTTTCCTATTTACATGCATGTTATTCATCATTTCCATTTATCATTATCCATCATTTTAATTTATCATTAATATACCTATATAGGATGATGAGAGATTAGAGTGATGACAAACATGTATATGGGAATGTAGATGTATAACATAAAAGAGGAATAATGAGAAATTAAGGGGATGGATGGTGATTTAGTAATGTGAAATGGACATGTAAATGGGAAAAGGATACTGGAAGATTAAGGTGATGGAGGATAGTTTAATAATGTAGACATGGATAATGAGAGGATAATGGTCTTAGTTTTTTTTTTTTTTGGAATTTTCTTTATGTTACACTACCTAGGTGATGTCATTCTCCCACCAGTTAGGAATTAATTTCTTCTTTGCAAAGTTTTAAAACTATTAGATTTGCTTTAAATCTTACCCTCGTCATTGCTCCAAAAATTTTATGAAGACCCAACTATTACTTAGGTGGTTTTTTGCTTCTTTTGTTATTTTTATTCTAGGGTCTGCTCTCAGGGTTAGACTAAAATTTTACCCTAAAAGTTTTAGACTTAGTACTAGATTCTGAACTAGGCGACACTGGGTTAGGGAAGTTGTTTAAGAATTTCTTAAGGCGTTATTGTCTTAGGGATATTTAGGTTTGTTTCCTTCATCCACATCAATGCAACGTGACCTTCAGGATGCACCACGTGCTCCAAGGGTGCCACTCGCCTCGTTCGTTTCCTTTGCAGGATGTGCCCTTCAGGATGCACCACGTGCTCCAAGGGTTCCACTCGCTTCTTGTGTTTATTTTGTGCGACGTGCCCTTCAGGGTGCACCACGTGCTCCAAGGGTTCCACTCGCCAAATGGATTGATTGGTAGACATCTATAACCCCTGGAGTCAACACTCCGCCAGGTGAACTCGTGGGAGACTAAGGGTTCTAAGGAATAAGGCCCCCGCCTTATTGCGCACCCCTTAGAATCATCGTGAGCGACTGTCGTAGTCTGCCCTCATGGCATCATGGATCCTATCGAACTAGGTAATTGTTAACCTACAGTTCGAGCCACGGCAGGAGTGCTAGTAGGCGGTGGCAGGGCTAATGTCCACCCCTCTCCCTCAACCTCTCTGGAAATCGTGTGTGGCGCCTTTACTCCATATGTGAGTCTGGTCGGTAAGCTATCATCAGCCTGCATCATCAACAATCATGTCAGAAATTTCAACATCAAATCATCAAATCAATGAAACATCATAGTAAATATATGAACCCAAAAGCACACTCCCTGACTCAGTCCGGAGTCCAAGGGGGTTCTACCAATGCCTATGCATCCTCAAGGTCAAAAACCCTGCACAGTCAATAAACCTGAGTCAATAGCACCTGTCTACATCAAATAGTAACACATCATGCCGTTTGTCAATCGCATCATAATCAAGTATAAATGGTCTAACATCATAAAAGTCCAGATCACTTGTGAGCAAGTGTCCTCAAATAATATTTTTTCTCAGTGCGCTAGAGTGGGATGTTACACATCAAATATTTTTATTTTAAATGAATTAACAATGGCTCTGATAGACCAAGCAATCAAGCATGCTAAGGGATAATGAAATGGAATAAGGAAAACAAGGAACAAAATCATAATCTTCCCTTTCTTTTCTTTCTATTCTAAATATTCAAGATGTACATTCTTTACCAAATTGTTCTTAATTTCTTTGAACATGGGTAGTGAAATGAAAATGAAATCATAAATTGTATGGGAATCATGATAAATGATTTATAATTTGTGGAAAGTTTTATAATATGATAGGGATTTATTACAAAATACATGTTCATAATCCATTTATGATCAATTAATCATGTACATAAGTTATATTTTTTCCATTTGAATAAGGTTCATATCATAGCACTTTATAAACCATTTTTCAACATTTAAATCTGCTTGAATATTTCATTTACCCACACAATATTTCCAACACATATGTCTATATTAAAATAGTAAGTTGTTCATAGATCATCCTGTTGAATAGAACAATAACAATTCTATGCAAAACTATCTTTTTAATAGGTGTTCTCTAAAAAATTAATTATAATCAATTATATCAACAGGGGAATTGTTTTATGAAATTTTTAGTGGAATATGTTTTGGGAATTTTAAGAATAAATTAGGAAAAGTGGTATAAGATGTGGGGACAATTCCCTATTTACATAAAAGACAATTATTTTAAATATGTATATCATAACTTTCATCCATATTGCAGTTTGAACTTGTATTATCAAACTAATAGATTTACCAACATTTCTTTAATGCATACCTGACTTATCAAAGCTTATGATTGTTATAGGTTCATTGTGAAACATGAACTGGAATAGTCAAATGACCAGAGTATGAACTGAAGTAAGTAAGTAAGCTCAAGAGAAATGAAACTTTTTGGGCTATATTAGTTATACCAACCAAAATTTTAAAGAGATGTCTTGGCTAACAAAGGCACACAACCCATACAATAATGCATCCAAAAGTGGACATAGTGTTGTAGCATACCAAGTTATAACCACACCATGACCATATATTCAAATATTTTTTAAAAATGTCAACATATGATGGGTATAACCACATCGTTTATTTCAAACTAAACATGAAAAGATTAAACATAGCTAGGGTTTGAAACCCATATAACTAGGGAGTCAAATAATATATTACTCCTTTTAAAATGAAAATTTTCCAATTTGAATTTAAATTCAAAATCCTATTTTGATAACAAAAAAAATCACTATTCAGTTGTGAAAACAATATGAGAATGAACAACTTATATAAACTTTTAAACTCAATCCAAAAACCAGTTATATTTTATATGATCACGAGTTCAAAACTTGACTTAGAATCAACATAAAATTAGAGTTGATACACAGTAATGTTGGTTGAGTAAGCAATGAAAGTGTAAGCAAATTGTATCCAATATGGGTACAGGTTCGAGACCCAAATAACCAAAGCCAACAAGAACCTATGTTGTTTGTATAACTAGATAAAACAGCTTGTAAATATTTCTTATACCCAATCAAAATCCATTAAGGTCGTGGGTTTAAAACCCATCTTAGACTCAACAAAGACAAAGAATTTTGATGTTGGTTGCAAGATCATACATGACTGAAAATTTGTCCACTTGAAAATAAAACATGGTCGGGTGTATATTCATACATAGATAGAGGTTTTAACTCAAAAATTCAAACAATACATGACCCAGATCAAATATTATCAACGTGTATTAAAACCAAAATTAAATCGATAAAATGAAGGGGTTTTGAATGCTATCATATCAAGAAATAGGGGAATTGTCCAAGAACTCGAACCCAAGTCACAACTTATGACCTTTACCAAAATGGGTTTTATCTTGAGAGCCATAATTGATAATTTTTCAAAGAAATGGAAAGGGAAATTATGCATGGAGAGAAGAATGCATTCAACAAAGAGTAGCCATTTATTTTCCTTTTGAACAGAAACCCTTGAAAAATAATTTCCATTAAGAATGAAAAGTAGGGAGAACTATCCACATACTCAATAAGAGTCAAGAACCAGATCCATTATTAATTCATTGTTTCACAAAACTAATAGAAGATGATCTAAAATTTTTACTTGATCTTTAACCATTACTTGCATGTGAATTTCTTAATTGTTAACCATCTTTATGAATGAAAAATTAAAGAACATTCATCAACACATAAACATGTAAGCATACTATCTAAGAACAAAAATTGGTAACAGAGTTCACCAGACTTCCTGCCTACCTCTCCGGGCCACTTTCCAAATGGGAAGGTCGATAGATTAAGTATTCAAATGCTTACAAAGTGAATTTTGAGTTCTGTATGTCATATACAATAACAGACTTCAACAACAGCTCCAAGATGAAATTTTGAGACTTTTAAGTATAAACATGGATACCTTTATGTTTATCCGGAAGGTTCTATGAGCACTTTTCTATATGGATTCCTAAATGCAAAAAATGAAGTTGGATCTGGAATCCTTGCGAAAAATCGAGACTTTTGAGTATAAACTCAATATATTTCTCAAACTAGACTCTGAATGCCCTTTTTGGCACTATTCCCAATCTGCCCCTGATTGTACAGTACGTACGGCCTCAAGGGCATGCCAATTCTATACCACCTTCGAACTGCATGCAAATATCACCTCATTCTGCATGCAAATTCACTTCGATCACTGTGCAACATCACCTCTATCTACGTTCCTATCTCTGCCTGCATCAAAACTCATTCTTCCCCTCTACGGATGCGTTCCATGCTCCATTTAAATATTAAAAAATAATAGTTTTGGAGGGGCGCAAGCTATGGGAGAAATCTCCCAAATCGCGGCACGTTTTATGTTTTGCGTGCCATTGCATGCCACGTCCCATGGCGGTGGATTGTGGTTGTTATGGAGACGGAAGTCCCGGGGTCAAACTGGCGAGCTTCCCCTCCTTGGCGTGATTTTTTTTACATATACACCATATATTATGGCGCACGACTTTGGTTTTAATATATTATATGGTTGACACGATTTTTGGATTATATATGACATAGTTTAATATATATATGCGCGCATTTTTGGTGTAATATATCACATATTTGGATATATAACATGGTATAGTTTAACATATATTTTGGGCGCTCCATATGTTTTAACATATGGTTGTATTCACATATGTTATGTTTTGAATATTGGTTTTAATACACATATATATTATATGGTATGACATTTGGTTTAACCATTATGTTTTTTAACATATGGTTTTTAACACATATAAATACCAAGGGGATGCCTCGGTGGTGTTGGCAAGGTTCAGGGCTAGTCTCTTGATCACCCTTTTTTCTTCAAACCAAAACATTTTTAATCCATTTTTAATCATATTTCATCAACTTTGATGAAATTTCAATTGCTCATATTTTTGTCACTTCGAGGTTGTTTTTCCCGAAACAAATGTCACCGGAAAGTTGTTGACGAGCTCTTCCACTTTGTAAGCTTTACTTTGCCATTTTAATACTTTAACTCTATCAAATTTTGAGATGATCCACCTGGATCAGAAGACATCGATGGTGTTGGCAAGGTCCAGGGCTAGTCTCTTGACCACCCTTTTTTCTTCAAACCAAAACATTTTTAATCCATTTTTAATCATATTTCATCAACTTTGATGAAATTTCAATTGCTCATATTTTTGTCACTTCGAGGTTGTTTTTCCTGAAACAAATGTCACCGGAAAGCTGTTGACGAGATCTTCCACTTTGTAAGATTTACTTTTCCATTTTAATACTTTAACTCTATCGAATTTTGAGATGATCCACCTGGATCAGAAGACATGTTCAATAAATTGGTGAGTGCATACCTTGCCTTGAAGAACTTTTATGCTATTGTTATGGGAGAAAGGGTTATTGAAACTACCAACAACAGGGTTTCCAAGCCAAGCTTGAGATTTTTTTCTCCAAATCTTCAAAAAAACAAAATGAACAAAATCCAAGGTGAAATGAGGTGGTAAACTATAAGGCTGTGGTATTAATTACCCACGTACTTTCAAATTCAATGCATGGCCAACCCATCACATCACCATTCAAAACTAACTTTCATATGTGCATGCCAACTCAACACCTCATACAATTTGTGAAACTCTTAAACCTATATACCATATAACCTATGCCATGTAAATCAATCACAAGGTCAATATCATATCTAATCAATTTGGCATGTATACTCATGCAAATAGGCTAAGGTCTATTTTTTTTTGTATGTATTCAATCATATGTAATATACTTACATGCCATGCCATATATTATGTATGTAATATACTTACATGCCATATATTATGTTCTATGTAAAAACCCAATATTTATACCATTTACCTTTTCAAAATAATGTGACTTATAGCCTTTATATACATGATTGTATCCTTTAAGATAGGTCATGATCCATGCCTCTTTTATTCCCTATAACACCTACTAACCATATATTTGTAAATATATACCACATACCCTTGTATATATAACCAACATTTCTTAATGTGTTGTCACACAAAAGGCATATATATGCACCATACAAAAGCTATTAATTTAACAACTTGGAACACTTTTGAAGATCATAGCTTTAAAGTAAATTTGTTTTTTAAAGTGGATATAATCATAAAACATAGTCTTTTTCTTTGAAATTTTCATAGATACCATGTTTACTATTGAAATGATGTCGTGTGATAAACATAGTTGCATTACTAACATTTGAAGTGCAACAATCCCTTTTCATCATCTAATCATGTTAAGCACCATACGAGTTGTGGATCAATAAACCATAACTTTGAAGCTTCATAACTAAAATCATAATGCCACTCATATGTAGATATACAAATGTATTGAGGGAGAATGTTTGAAAATAAATATTTACATGTTTTCATTTTTGGAACCCCACCTATTAATATCATAGCATAAATATATAGATAGGCCTTGCAATCATTTGTAGGATTTTAATAATAGGTGATGAGATTTTGAGTCAATAGGTAGTAGCATGTATAATGTTGGGGATGTGAGGTAAATTACTTATATAGGGACTGCCCTCATAAAGGATAAAGAATGAGGATCCTCCACAACATTCAGGGGGCTGAAATAGTTGAATACATGGAAGGAAACATGAAAATGATTTATGTAGCCTTGGAAAACAAGCAAGAAAAATATCACTCCCCCATAATTGAAGTGGAAGGTAAGATTGATAACTATCCCATAGAAATTTTAATTGATTCTATAGCTAGACATAATTACACAAACTATAACCTTGATGAAATATTTCACCTGCAAATAAGTAAGCATAAGAAATCTTGGTTAGTTCAGTTAGCCACAAGGGCTAAGAGGAAAACCAATGAGCTATTTAAATATTGTCCAATAGACATGAATGTACTCAACACAAAGGTAGATGTGGACATCATACTATTGGGTCCATATGGTTGTCTAATTGAAATTGATTGGTTGGAAAAACACTATTATATCCTACATTGTTACAACAAGACAATCACATGTATTGATGAGAAAGGGAATTAAGGCAAGGTTCAAGGCACTCCAAGAGTTGTAGTTGTTAGATAAATTTCAACTATGCAATTGATAAAGAGTTTCCGGAAGGGATGTCATATTTTTGCAACCCATATGGAAGAAGCAACTGGAGATAAAGTGGAAATAATTGAAAACCATATGGTCTTGAGGGATTTTGAGGATGTTTATTGAGAAATCCTAGGACTTCCACCAAAGAGAGAAATTTATTTCTCTATTGATTTGGTGCTAGGATTTTTCCCAGTGTCCAAGACTCCATACCAAATGGGCACACTAGAATTGAAAGAGTTGTGGATGCATCTTGAAGACTTATTAAGGAAGGGGTATATATGTGCCAAGTGTGTCACCTTGGAGTGCCTGAGTTCTTTTTGTGAAGAATAAATATGGAACTCGTTGGCCCTTGAGTAGTTTTTGTTTATATCTAGCCAAGTTTGACCTATTTTTGGACTTCGACAGCTTGTTGAAGGAGGAGCGCAAGACAAAGCAGAGATCGCGGGATCTCGATCCCTTTTTGGGTTCTTTTTGGGATTTGGGAATATGTAACGGGAATGGGATGTCGGCCCATGGGTTTACCCATTTTTAGGCCTATTTTGTATGTATAAATAGATGTATAGGCAATGTAAGGAAAGGAACGAAGGCATCTATGTGATGTTAGTATGCAAGAAGGCTAAGTGCCAGGAGTGAGATATGTGTGATCAAGACTTGTAAGTCTTTGTGCATACTGTGTGAGACTTCAAAGTTAAGTGCAAGTCATTGTAGCAATATTGTGGAAGGATTAGTGTTGGAATTCAAGGAAGAAGGATTTAGCAATCTGCGCAAATCTTTTGTCATGTGCAGAGTAAGGGTTTTGAGGCTCTGTGCTTGTAACCAATTGACTAAGGACAATAAAGAAGAAGAGTTGGTGGACGTAGCCCTAGGGTGGGGGTGAACCATGTAAACATTGTTTTGTTATGATTTTTTCTTGTCTTAATGTGTTTATGACTCTCTTGCTAAGTCCTTTGATAGAGATAGATAAATATTCTCATGCTTTGTGCTAATAATGTTATGTCTAATCCACATGAAGATGCTTAGTGCTTGATCTACTAGATATAACCTGCCTATTTATGATAGAGTTCTTAGATACATTAGATATGGGTGAATGATGCGATGCTTTGCTCTATCTGCACAGTGGTTATTAGTTGAATATTGATGAACTATTGATGTTAAGTTCTCTGTTAAGTATTATAATCATAGATCTGTGTCCCAACTAAGGCTGCAAACACTTGAGTCCTGCAACCACCACTGCCTCTACCTTGGGTGGGACTTCATCTGATTTGCAGGTGTTGCCAAAAGGGCCAGTAGTTAGGTTTTTGTTGGTGCATTGTTGTAGCATTGAACCCTAGGTATGCCCCTGTGCCAACAAATAGTTTTGTTGTCGGGACCTAAAACTATGATTGTTGGGAACTGAGAAATGAGAAGATTTGTGCAAAGATTCGGCCTGAAGTTGTGAAAACTTTGCGCGTAGATTTGTTTCCCTAGTGTGAAGTATTCTACATGACCTGTGAAGCTTTGTGCCAAGAGGAAGGTCAGAGCGGAAGAAAAGAGGTCAGATCTGAAGAAAATAGGTAAGATCTGTAACCTTTGTGCTCTAATAAAGGTAAGAATAGTAGAAAAGTTCTAGATCCGAAATCTTTGAACTCTGTAAAAGTAATATAAGTGGAAATTTTTGTTTCTAAAGTATGGATCTAGGTATGTTTGATAGGTTATGTACTATCTTGAAAACTAGGTCACTAATAGATGAAATAAGGATTGATATGAGTAGATCTGATAAGAATTGTGAAAGATATGTTATACCTATGCATAGAAGGAATGTTTGGACTAACAAATGGATGCAGGATCCTAGAAATAATTTTTTGCAGGTTAGCTACCATGATCCTAGTGTGCAGTATCGGAAAGGTTGGGGATCATTTAAGAAAAAGAGAAGATTAACCCTATCTTATAGTTGCAGAAGACCAGGACATCTTGCTAAGGAATGCCCTAGGAAAAGACCTAGTTGTCTTTGTTGTAAAGCTATGGACCATGAAGTGTTGGATTGCCCTAGAATGATTGTTAAGCTGGAAGAAATGAATATGAATAAATAAAACCCTAAGGCAGATCCAGAAATGGAAGAATCCCATAAAGAATCATAAAAAGTATTACTGCAAATAAATGAAACCCTGAATGACCATCGACATGTCAGATTATCAGAGATCTTTAAGGAAAAAGAATGCATTGAAGCAAGAATAGGAGACTTTGACATTGATTGTGTTCTAGATGAGGAAACATAGGTGAATATCATGACATAGAGAACTTGGGAAGCTATAGGGAGGCCTTATATGATTCCTTCATTAGGAGGAATAGGACTATTCAGAGGAAAGATGATAAACCTATGTGAGAAGCTCGCTCGTGTACCTATGAATGTTAATGGAACTTCGATAGAAGAAGATTTTTATATTATTAAATTTATTAAGGACAACACCCCATTTACCATGTTACTAGCCAGCCCTTGGATTGAAAGAGACCAGGTCAGAAGGAAAGAAGAATAAGCAGTGTTAGAACAACAGAAGCAGGAGTTAAAAGAATTCATGACTAGAAGGATCGCAAACTTGATTACAGAATAGGAGAACATATTGAAGCTATTTAACACCAGAGACCCTGATGTCAAAGTTTCAAGAACCATAAAAGACCAACAAAAGACTTAAGTACTTATCTCGGATAAAGAAGAAGTATCACCCTCAAATATTAAGAAAGAATCTCAACAACGTGAAGTAACTATGTTAAAAGAAGATAAGAATCAGAATGGAAAAAGACATACTGAGACGAAGCTCACTGGAAAGAAGGCTAGAAATCTAAGCAAGAAGAGGACAAAGAATGACAAGTTGAAAAAGGTTCCAGAGGGAACCTCATAGAAGGAAAATTTTCAAAATTGGAGCTTCGTCAAGATATCAGAACAACGACACATGGCACTTTTCCATGACGAAGCAATATAGTTGTTGGGGAACGTTATAATTGTTAGATAAAATCTCTGAACAGATAGAAATCCATTTATGGCCAACCATCTCTCCATCCAACCATTGAGACCATGCCATAATGGACAAAATCGAGTTAATGAAGACCTCATACCCGTTGCAGGCGACCCGTTGTTGAGTTACCTATTTATCCCACCATGCCATGCACCGAGAACACTTTTGCCAATTGAGAATTTGAGCCCAAAAACTAAGTTGAGTTTACACCATGATCATCATGCTTATGCAGTCTCTCTCATTATTGTTTCTAAGATACCCCCTGGAACCTGAGATTGTTAACCTCGAGCATGTATGTTGGACGAGTTGAGCGTTCAAAAAGATTTGTTGAGGAAGTTTTGATCAACTTGATGACTGAAAGAGTCATGCCGATGTCTACAGGTATAAAAGCATCATCCATGAGAGGACTGCCAAATTCTCCATCTACTGCTTGAGGAGGACCATCCCAGTCATCCGTTGAGAAGAGAACTAAGAACATATGTGACTTAGCGAATGCTAAACTGATCCTGACTATCTTACCCACTTATATACCACCTTTGAGTGGTGTTGTAAATCACGACAACATACCTAGATATTTTGAGTACACTTTGGTCACTATGTACCTCTCGAAGGGGATATGCTTAGTGTGAGCATACCAAGATAAGATCGCAACGTTGAAGTTTAACAACTTCAACCTCAAAGATCACAAAGTCTACAACATGTTAGCCCCACGTAAGTACTTGACTAAAACTAAAGGGAATAATTTGAAGATCGTCTCTCAGCAATGGACCCATGACCTTGTGTAGTCCACCCTATTGAATGTCATGAAGATTCCTTACTTCGGAAGACACCAAGAGGTGAATTAATGTGTCAAGATGTTGTTGACTTGTTACCATGGCAGATATTTATGGTTGAACCTGTTAACTCCCAAAGTAAAACCGTTCTTTCGGTTGAACTTTGTAGAGGATATCCTTGCTATTGGTCACATGCTTAAGCTACTTTTGTGTTATTTTTAGTTAAGAAAATTCTTGGTTCTGGTTCGGTCAATAAATTGAAAAAACAATAGATTTCGGTGGTTTGGGCGAGCCCCCAGCGTGCTCATTAACCACCGAAAGCGTTCAGTTTCGTCAGAAAAGTGGCCTATTTCAAAAGCAAGCAACCACTGAAAAGATTTGAACGCACAAAAAGAAGGCTTGTGCTTTCGCACGAGCCAGATGTGAAATTTCACTGCAATGATGAGAATTTCAAACCCCCAAAAGCGTGCGTCATGGGAGTTGATGTTCGTTCGTGGGTTTCAACCGAAAGCTCCAAAACTCCTGCACGTTATTCACTGCAAGAAATCATTTTCAAATCTGCGCCAGTGGTGAAAGTCAGATACGGTTACACGGAGCTTCTCTCATCTCCCACTGGAAGATACATTCACCATTTTCGACAGGTTATCCACTCATCTTAAAACTCAAAGTGTCATTAAGGAGCCCGAGAATCGCTGGAGATACCTACCGATGAGCGATTTTTGCTTTCAACAGATCGAGATTTGCAAATCTTGGTCCGTCTTTTTGGGAAAATCGACATAGTAGCTCCGAATTCAACCAGCATTTCAAGACAAGTAAAGCGAATTGGGTTATCGGGTAAGCCTGTAAGCCTTTCTCTGTCAAAATTTCATAAACTCATTTACCCCGAAAGGTTCAAGTTTCGGCTTTCCCTGTCTGACTGTCATTTAAATGTGTCTTGATATTCTAATACATCTATCAACCCTATGCCCTGTCAAACTATTTCAATCTGCTTATTGACCATACACTTAGCTCCTAGAACCTCTGTCTCCCGAATAACTGGTTGACTATAGTTCCAGACATAGTTCACTTTCAGTTATGTCAAGATCAGGTCCTGCATTGAGGTCAGAGGTAGATGGTATGTGGTACTTTCAGGAACATCCCGGGTTGCAGAATACTTCAAACAGGCTGGCATTTTCTCATATTGTGAGAAATTAACGACCTTTCATCAACAAATTGCTGAGACATTTGCACTTTCATACGATGGCAGAGTTTCCAAAATAGGCAGAGAAGAATTCATCATAGATGAGGCCTCCATTGCTCAATGCACAGGACTGTCTAGGACAGGTAGTTTCTGGTTCAAAACATCTTCGCCTTCAAACGTTGAGTTCAGATCCTATCTGTTTCCAATCCATAAAACTCTAACATGGAAAAAAGACATTCCCTTATCCTACCTGGAGCCAAAATGGCAAACTCTTCTGAAGGAAATTCTGGTATACATTACTTGTGAAGGACATTATAACAGAGTTTTATACTATCATTTCAAATTATTAAATCACTTCATAGGCAGGGAACCCTTGAACATACCCTACTTTTTTCATAAGACCTTGACCAAAATGGAAAAGCAGGTAAAGGCTCAGCCCACTAAAGTTTCAAGCAGGATATCTCATCAAGGTTTGATTTGCCTCCTTGTCAAAGAAGTTCTTCACAGGAAGCAAATAGAATGGAGTCACTTTTTGTTTTGGAATGAGTTCCAGACGGAGAAACCTCCAGAGATGAAAACAAAAAGGTCCAGAAACAGGAATCATCCTACTAATCACAGGAGAAGAAAGGGGATTTCGATGTCCAGGGATTCTATTAAGGTAGCACCCAGCAAACAAGAAGAAACTAGAAAGAAATTAAAGCTCGAAGGCAGAAACCCTATCACAACAAAAAATCCACTCAACTTACCCTACAGTGACTCAGATCAGGAGCAGGAAATGTCAAATTCATAGGATACCTTGCAGCCTAAACATGATGCAGAACTAAAGATAAATACACCTCCATATAAGCCTACAGAAACACATAGGCAGCCAAAGGCAGAGGCTTCATCTAGCAAGCCTCAGAAAGGTAAGACCAGGAAAATAAATAAGCTCTTGAGAGAAATTTATGAAATGGAGGTACTTGAGAGGGTAATTAAAAAAGCAAACACAGATCTAAATGACAAGGTTGCTGAGTTGTTCAAAGAGAATGAAACTCTTAAGGAAAAGCATAATTCAATCAAAGGGAGAAACAGAGAACTGATTAGGGAAAACATGAAATTGTACAGGCAGTTAAGAGTCCTAAGACTCAGGCTGAAAAAAATTTGAATCTTCAGAAGAGGAGCAAACAGGGTTAGATACATTGGCCAAACTGGCCACGACCATGATAGAGGTGACATATTCTCCAGCAAAGTCAACACAGATTCGAAAGTCTGCACGAATAAAGGCCACAACATCTAAGAAAGCATGAACGATAAAGGAAGTTTCAGAACGATCATTTTTGCAATTTTGAAGAATTTTCAAAGTGCAACATTCGGTGGTTTAGGCGAGCCATACTGAGCTCATTAACCACCGAAACAGGTGCTTTCGGTGGATGTTTTACCCAAAAACTGCTCCAGTCAACCACCGAAAGCCTGTCAACCCAGATTTTGCATATGTTTTTGCACAGGTCGAAGATTTTGGATACGAAATAATTTGGAACCTTTTCCAATACGTGTCTTATGAATTATCTCACTCACTCCAACATTCATTTTTTGTATATGATGAAGAAAAGAACGATTTCAAAGGTAGATGGGTAATTTCCTTTGAACTAAAAAACAGGGTATTCTGCCACCTCAGCCAAATCGACTTGGCTTCAGTAGAAGAAGAGTATTTTAGCCTTGGAAGGCTGTCTACACATCATCAACAGTCAACAGGAGAAAATCAGAGATCTACCACTTTTTGAGGAAATATTCCTTGTATCTTGCAAACAGTTTTTACTTTCTATTTTTAGTAGATCTGATCCATGTTTTTAGGATCAGAAGTTTGTTTTGTAATATTATAAATATCAGAACAAAACATGAACCTAGGGTTCGATTCTGGATATAGTAATGCTCTTTGTACTTAGACTTTTCATTTGCTAATACAGATCACAGGTTTCTTTCCATTTTGGTGGCAGTTTTACATACTTCTTCTTCACTGATATATTGTTGTCCAACCTTGAATAGTTGTTATCCTATTGTTTGGTTCATGACATTATTATCAGTCTCTTTAGTTGTTTATTAAGCCCTGCTTTGCACTGGTTTATGAGCAATCTTTTCTTCATCCACTTAAAGCTATCTTATTGTTTAACCAATCTTGGAGAGCACTGTCTATTTGTTTATCACTTCGATGTCTGAATGCCATAAGTTGAATTGAGTTATCCCATTGATCCATCTTTACAAAATACAAAAACATTTATTTCTTAAGTTACCAAGCACCTTTGGTCTGCAACCACAAAGGGTTTCTTGGAGTGATAACAAATTGGCGTCGTTGCCAGGGAGAGGAGATTGAAGCTCAGCTTCCTTGGGAGACGACACAGATCCAACTTTGATGATAGACAAAGCCTGGACATAACTTGGTTGTATATCTTCTATCTGGCGACTCCATTGACGAAGTGGCTCCCAAAAGAGATCATACCAAGGCAAACCCAGAAGGCCCTTTGACATCAGTTCCTGATCCAAAAAAAATCATTAGCAAGGGAAAACCTCTGCATAGACAGGCCTCTGGATCTGCAGCTGCAAGTGATTTAGGTATTCCGATTAATACTCAGCCTCTCATATCTGAAAAGTCTTTTGTTGAAATTGAAAATTCAAAAGAAATAAAAAACTCATCTCAAGCTGCTAGGGCTGAAGAACCATCTTTTTCTTCCAATATTACTCATTCTTCCCTTGAGATCGAAGTTTCATCGCATCCACTAGAACATTCCTCTCCATCTTCTTTAAATTCATCACCTAATAAACTTTCAAAGGGTGTTCTGCACACTTATACAAATCTTCCTTTCCTAGAGGAAATTCTCCAAGACCTATCCTCTAAGGGTGAAGAAAACCTAGCCTTGTTGCTCAATCAGTTTTATAAAGCCTCCTATTTCCCGTCGACCTCTGAAACTGCTGTTCAGAGTGAAGTAAGACAGTCATTCACTTCCAACTCAGGTAATTTGTCTCCTCCATCATCTCCTCCAAATTATCCATCCCCTCCATTGTCTCCTACAAGCTCCTCATCTTCATCCATCATCAAGACTATCATGGCTGGTCAAACTCAAACTAGAATGGAACAAATTTTGGCAAATAGATATGCTCCTCTCATCTTGCCGAACCCCCTGTCCGCCATGCCAACTGGGGATTATCAGAAATATATGCCAAAGTTCACAGGGGTAGGAGAATACACAGCTGAGGAGCACATTGAGGCATTTTACGCTTATGCTGAAAACATAAATATCTCATAGGAGGATGTGTGGACTAGAGTCTTCGTCCAGATCCTAGATGGCCAAGCTCGGAAATGGTTCAAGGAGTTGCCAGCCAATTCTATCACTGGCATTGAGCAGTTAGATGCAGCATTCTTGAAGCACTGGGGAGAAAGACGAGATCTCTTATACTACATGTCTGGATTCAGAAATTTGAAAAGAAAAGATGAAGAATCAGTCTCAGACTTTATTAAAAGATTCAACAAAATGTTTGGTAAGATCCCAGCAGAGATCAAACCAAGTGATGCCTCAGAAAAAATAACATTCTCTGTGGCCTTTGATGCAGAGTTTTGTCTTATCCTGAGGGAAAGACGATCAGCAACGCTTGCGTTGATGCAAGATGCCTCTCTTGAAGTTGAATCAAACATCACAACCTCCCAGAAGCTCAAAGGGAGGGCTGAAAAGAAGAAGCTTGCTGTTGAGTCTTCTTCTTCCTCTTCAAACAGTCAAATGGAAAAAATGGCTAAAATGTTGGACACTCTGACATCAGAAATGTCGAAGTTGAAAGTTCAAAATCAGACACCAACAAGAGCAAAAGAGACAAGTAATCTTGCTCCTAGAAACCCAAATCCTTTTCCATACAGAAGAAACAATCAACAAACTCAGATTCTACAAAGAGACAGGAATTCAAATGAAGATCAGAGAATAAGAGTACCCCTTCAGAATGTGGTTATGGATGAAGAACATGTTGAAGAGCAAGAAGAGGTGGAAGGTGACATTCATTGTGTTGGATATGAGACAGGGACATCTTATCTCACACAACAAGATTACGAACAATCACTAATGACTGAAGAAGCGGAAGATGATCTCCTTGGTGATGGTATCTTTTCAGCAGAGGATAAGAACAGATACAACCTTCGATCTAAGTCTAAGGCTGATCAAGCAGATGCATCAGCTTCTCCTGCAGAGACTATCGTTCCTGTCAAACAAAAAGACTATTCATCAGAAGATCAGCCAACAAAGCCTTCAAAGGAGAAAGAGTCAGCTCCTCCCAAGAAGATTGTTGTCCCTGTCAGCCAGCAAACTCCAAAGAGTCAGCCTCCTATCGAACAACAGAAAAATAATGAAGCCTCTTCCAGTCAGGTAAAGATTTCAGATAAAACTGCTGATAAGACTTCCTATTCCTTTAATTTCAAGGCTAAATTACAGAAAATTAAGATTCCAATTCCTCTTGTTGAGCTGATGAAAAACGAGATGTTTAAAAGAGATATCCTCAAAACTTTAGATCCTCAGTCAGTATCTCATTCTACTGATGTCCTAAATATTTATGATGATAAGCCAACCATAACTCTGGGCCCAATGGTAGAAGATCAGGATGAAAGTTTTCCTCCATTCTATATCTCTTTAAACATCCATGAAAAGACATTGCATAATTGTTTGCTGGACTCCGATGCCTCCCACAACTTGATGCCCAAAACTGTCATGGACGAGCTTGGACTGGAAATCACCAAGCCTTACCACGACCTCTTCTCCTTCGATTCTCGTAAAGTCAAATGCCTTGGGATGATTAAGGACTTGGCTGTAACCTTGACCCAAGCATCAATGAAGACAATGGTAATGGACATAGTGGTGGCTGACATACCTCCAAAATTCGGGTGTCTTCTGTCAAGGTCATGGATGAAGAGGCTAGGTGGCACTCTCCAGATGGACCTTTCCTATGCAACTATCCCCATTTTCAGAGGGGTGAACAGAAGACTTTACAGGGAGTCTCAATTAGCATATGTGATCAGTGATGAAAAGAACCCATCAAATCATCCTATTTATGCAGTAGCTACGGACATGGGATCTTGCATCTTGCAATTTGATGACTCATTGTCTGACACCTTGTTGCTCAGAAAACCATCAGATCAGACCATAGTTCAGCCCACAGAGATAGCAGAGGATGATCTCTGGACCATGTTTTTTGACGGTGCTTGCACCAAAGAGTCAGCTGGAGCAGGAATAGTATTCATTTCTCCCTCAAAGAAGACTTCCCACCTGTCTTTCAAACTTGACTTTAAGGTGACAAATAATATTGCCGAATATGAAGCATTACTTTTAGGACTGAACGCAGCAAAAGAGAAAGGCATTAGAAAATTGCAGGTGTTTGGTGACGCTGATTTGATCATCCAGCAAGTGAATAAATCCTTCCAAGCCAAGCATGTAAGACTCAAGGCTTACAGGGATGAAGTGTTGGAGGCAATTAAAAGTTTTGCAGATTTCAAAATCACATTTGTACCTAGAGCCATGAATGAAGTGGCTGATTCACTGGCTGTATCAGCATGCACATTCATTCCCCCTTTGCCTCACAAGTTGTCTTATGAAATTCAAGTTAGACATAGGCCTTCTCTTCCTGACAATGTGAAATTTTGGAAAGTTTTTGAGGATGATGTTGAACTCACCCGGTTCCTTGCAGTAGTTGATGAGTTTGCAGAGTTACAGATTGACCAGGACAACGAACATGATGATGAAGTTGAGCAGCCAAAGCTCAAGAACAAAATCGCAGCTCACGAGATAGTTCAGCTGTCCACAAATAAAATTCCTAAAGGCTTGGTTCCATTGGAGAGGCTCTTTGACAACAACGATGTGGTTGTCAAATTGCAAAGTGCAGAAAAAGAGTCAGATGTCTTCAAATATAATGTGGCGAGTGAAAAAGACCCTAGACATGTCAATTTGGCCTCCCATTTGTCTGAAAAACAAAAGGATGATTATGGTAAATTGTTGAAATAATTTTCAGACATCTTTGCTTGGCAGTATCATGATCTGAAAACCTTCGACACAGAAGTGATTCAACACAAAATTCCCTTGAATAAAGATACTAAACCGTTTCATCAAAAGCTGAGATCATTCAATCCTCTGTTGTTGCCCATGATGTTGAAAGAAATTAGGAAACTGCTGGACGCCCGTATCATCATCCCCCTCAGGTATTCGGAGTGGATTGCTAACCTTGTGCCAGTCAGGAAGAAATACGGAGAAATCAGACTCTGCGTTGACTTCAGAAATCTGAACAAATGCTCCAGAAAAGACAATTACCCGCTGCCTAAGATGGAGCATATGCTGCAGAAGGTGTCAAGATCGAAGGTAATGTCCTTTATCGATGGATTCTCCGGGTACAATCAGATTGTCTACCACCCGGAAGACAGAGAAAAAACTGGCTTCACCACTCCGTGGGGCACGTTCATGTACGAAAAGATGCCCTTCGGCCTGATGAATGCAGGGGTGACGTTCCAAAGAGCAATGGACATTGCTTTCATAGGTGAGAAATATAAGTTTGTCCTGATTTATCTTGACGATATTACTGTCTTCTCGAGCAGCCACGAACTCCATCTCCAGCATTTGAGGAAGACATTTCTGAAGTGTCGGAGGTATGGTATCTCTCTTAATCCCAAAAAGTCTAATTTTTCACTTAAAGAGGGAAAACTACTTGGACATATTGTTTCAAAGGATAGTGTTAATATCGATCCAAAGAGGGTAGAGGCAATCAGAAATCTGTCCCTTCCAAGATCGAAAAAAGACATTCAATCTTTTCTTGGAACCATTAATTTTGTCAGAAGGTTCATAGGGAATTTTGCCGAACTCACCAAGAACATTACTGCCATGTTGAGGAAAGACTCTGAGATGAAGTGGACTGAAGTAGCCAGACAGTCATTTAACGACATCAAAGGGGCCATCACGACAGCTCCTGTATTGATCAGCCCATATTTTTTGAAGGTATTTTATATTTTTTCGTTTGCTTCCAGTGACACGATTGCTGCAGTACTTTTGCAGAAAAATACTAATGAACAGGAACAACCAATGGCCTTCTTTACCAAGGTTTTGAGGGATGCAGAGATGAAGTAGGCCTATGCGCTTGTCAAATCACTGAAGGCTTTCAGGGTCTACATTCTTTAAGCAAAGGTAATTGCTTTTGTCCCCTCTAGCTCAGTCAAATATGTTCTTGTTCAGCCTGACATTGATGGTAAAAGAAGTAAGTGGATAGCTAGATTGATCGAGTTTGATGTCGAAATAAAACCAGCAAAGTTAGTAAAAGGCCAAGGTCTTGACAAAATTCTGGCAGAAGAGAATTGCAAGCTTCTCGACATCAATCTGATGAGTGTTGATGCAGAAAATGTTCCATCTGCTGAGAACAATGAAGGTAAGGGGAAGCAGGTTTCAGCTCATCTAGCTGATTGTGAGTGGTACAGCAGCATCATTCAGTTTTTGCAGACTCTATCAGTTCCATCAGATTTGACAAAGACTCAAAGAAGGTCTTTAAAACTCAGGGTTGTAAATTTCTGCATAAATGACAATTTGTTGTTTTGGAAAAATCCCATTGGTTTGTTGTTGAGATGTGTGAATCAAGAAGAGGAAGCTAAGGTAATGAATGAATTTCACAATAGTGAGTGCGGAGGACATAACTATTGGAAAACCACAGCACACAAAATCTTGAGATCAGGTTATTATTGGCCATCTTTATTTTCAAATGTTTATGAATTTGTGAAAATATGTGACAAATGCCAGAGATTCAAAGGTAAGAAACAATTGAAGTCCCTGCCTCTCAAACCTATAGTAGTCACCGGGCCTTTTCAGCAGTGGGGCCTGGACTTCATAGGTGAGATCCATCCGCCTTCTAGTGGACAACATCGGTGGATTCTGGTTGCCATTGATTACTTTACGAAGTGGATTGAGGCTATTCCCACCCGAAATGCCAATCACACTGTAATCATAAACTTTCTGCAGGAAAATATATTCGCCAGATTTGGCTGTCCTAAAAGATTAGTTGTTGATAATGCTGCTGCATTCAAAGATAAACACTTGGTAAAATTGTGTGAAGAGTTGGGAATTCAGCTGGTACATTCCACAGCCTACTACCCGCAAGGGAATGGTCTAGCTGAGTCGTCGAACAAGAGCTTGGTCAGAATCATACAGAAGCTGCTTGAACAGAATGTCAGAGGTTGGGATTCCAAATTAAAGTTCTCATTGTGGGCTGACAGGGTAACGTGCAAAAAATCAATTGGTACATCTCCTTTCAAGATGGTATATGGTACTGAGGCCATATTTCCTGTTCAGCTTGCATTACCAGTTGCAAAATTCTTACAGGAAATGGATGAGGAAACAAATGATCTAACTAGGAGGATTCATGATTTGGTACAGCTGCAACAGGATAGAGACCAGCTCTTAGAAAGGGATGAATTGCATCAGGAAATGATTAAACGAAATTTCGACAAGAAGGTCAAATCAGATGTTTTCAAAACAGGGGATATGGTCTTAAAGTGGGATGCAGCAAGGCAGGAGAAAGGGAAGCACGAAAAATTTGATGCTCTTTGGACAGGTCCTTTTATCATAGCAGAAGTGCACCAGAACAACACCTTCGTTCTTCAGACTCTTTCAGGCGAGCCAGTTTGAGGGGGGCCCTTCAACGGGTGCTTCTTGAAGATCTATTTCTCATAAGGTTTCTTTGAAACCAGGTTCTTCTTGTACATATTTTTTGTTTCAAGTTTCGTTCTCTTTATTTTTGTGTTCTAATAAATCCATGCCCAATGGTACTAGCAACTATTTTTCAGACTGTAATAAGGCCACTGAGTCTAGCCAGGTTCTTGGTCACCTCACAGGGAGATGCCCATCCCAGTTGGAGCCAAATGTTAACTCCCAAAGTAAAACCGTTCTTTCGGTTGAACTTTGTAGAGGATATCCTTGCTATTGGTCACATGCTTAAGCTACTTTTGTGTTATTTTTAGTTAAGAAAATTCTTGGTTCTGGTTTGGTCAATAAATTGAAAAAACAGCAGCTTTCGGTGGTTTGGGCGAGCCCCCAGCGTGCTCATTAACCACCGAAAGCGTTCAGTTTCGTCATAAAAGTGGTCGATTTCAAAAGCAAGCAACCACCGAAAAGATTTGAACGCGCAAAAAGAAGGCTCGTGCTTTCGCACGAGCCAGATGTCAAATTTCACTGCAATGATGAGAAGTTCAAACCGCCGAAAGCGCGCATCATGGGAGTTGATGTTCATTCGTGGGTTTCAACCGAAAGCTCCAAAACTCCTGCGTGTTATTCACTGCAAGAAATCATTTTCAAATCTGCGCCAGCGGTGAAAGTCAGATACAGTTGCACGGAGCTTCTCTCATCTCCCACTGGCAGATACATTCACCATTTTCGACAGGTTATCCACTTATCTTAAAACTCAAAGTGTCATTAAGGAGCCCGAGAATCGCTGGAGATACCTACCGATGCACGATTTTTGCTTTCAACAGATCGGGATTTGCAAATCTTGGTCCCTCTTTTTGGGAAAATTGACATAGTAGCTCCGAATTCAACCAGCATTTCAAGACGAGTAAAGAGAATTGGGTTATCGGGTAAGCCTGTAAGCCTTTCTCTGTCAAAATTTCATAAACTCATTTACCCCGAAAGGTTCAAGTTTCGGCTTTCTTTGTCTGACTGTCATTTAACTGTGGGTTGGTATTTTGGTACATTTATAAGTCTGTAAACCCTGCTCTGTAAAAACTTCATAAATATATTTCCCCCTGAAAGGTTGAAGTTTCAATTTTTCCTGCTCGACTGTCATTTAAATGTGTCCTGATATTCTAATACATCTATCAACCCTATGCCCTGTCAAACTATTTCAATCTGCTTATCGAACATACACTTAGCTCCTAGAACCTCTGTCTCCCGAATAACTGGTTGACTATAGTTCCATACATAGTTCACTTTCAGTTATGTCAAGATCAGGTCCTGCATTGAGGTCAGAGGCAGATGGTATGTGGTACTTTCAGGAACATCCCAAGGTTGTAGAATACTTCAAACAGGCTGGCATTTTCTCATATTGTGAGAAATTAACGACCTTTCATCAACAAATTGCTGAGACATTTGCACTTTCATACGATGGCAGAGTTGCCAAAATAGGCAGAGAAGGATTCATCATAGATGAGGCCTCCATTGCTCAATGCACAGGACTGTCTAGGACAGGTAGTTGCTGGTTCAAAACATCTTCGCCTTCAAACGTTGAGTTCAGATCCTATCTGTTGCCAATCCATAAAAATCTAACATGGAAAAAAGACATTCCCTTATCCTACCTGGAGCCAAAATGGAAAACTCTTCTGAAGGCAATTCTGGTATACATTACTTGTGAAGGACGTTATAACAGAGTTTTATACTATCATTTCAAATTATTAAATCACTTCACAAGCAGGGAACCCTTGAACATACCCTACTCTTTTCATAAGACCTTGACCAAAATGGCAAAGCAGGTAAAGGCTCAGCCCACTAAAGTTTCAAGCAGGATATCTCATCAAGGTTTGATTTGCCTCCTTGTCATAGAAGTTCTTCACAGGAAGAAAATAGAATGGAGTCACTTTTTGTTTTGGAACAAGTTCCAGACGGAGAAACCTCCAGAGATGAAAACAAAAAGGTCCAGAAACAGGAATCATCCTACTAATCACAGGAGAAGAAAGGGGATTTCGATGTCCAGGGATTCTATTAAGGCAACACCCAGCAAACAAGAAGAAACTAGAAAGAAATTAAAGCTCGAAGGCAGAAACCCTGCCACAACAAAAAATCCACTCAACTTACCCTACAGTAACTTGGATCAGGAGCAGGAAATGTCAAATTCACAGGATACCTTGCAGCCTAAACATGATGCAGAACTAAAGACAAATACACCTCCATCTAAGCCTACAGAAACACATAGGAAGCCAAAGGCAGAGGCTTCATCTAGCAAGCCTCAGAAAGGCAAGACCAGGAAAATAAATAAGCTCTTGAGAGAAATTTATGAAATGGAGGTACTTGAGAGGGTAATTAAAAAAGAAAACACAGATCTAACTGAGAAGGTTGCTGAGCTGTTCAAAGAGAATGAAACTCTTAAGGAAAAGCATAATTCAATCAAAGGGAGAAACAAAGAACTGATTAGGGAAAACATGAAATTGTACAGGCAGTTAAGAGTCCTAAGACTCAGGCTGAAAAAATTTGAATCTTCAGAAGAGGAGCAAACAAGGTTAGATACATTGGCCAAACTGGCCACGACCATGATAGAGGTGACAGATTCTCCAGCAAAGTCAACACAGATTCGAAAGTCTGCACGGATAAAGGCCACAGCATCTAAGAAAGCATGAACGATAAAGAAAGTTTCAGAACAGTCATTTTTGCAATTTTGAATAATTTTCAAAGTGCAACATTCGGTGGTTTAGGCGAGCCATACTGAGCTCATTAACCACCGAAACAGGCACTTTCGGTGGATGTTTTACCCAGAAACTGCTCCAGTCAACCACCGAAAGCCTATCAACCCAGATTTTGCATAAGTTTTTGCACAGGTCGAAGATTTTGGATACGAAATGATTTGGAACCTTTTCCAATACGTGTCTTATGAATTATCTCACTCACTCCAGCATTCATTTTTTGTATATGATGAAGAAAAGAACGATTTCAAAGGTAGATGGGTAATTTCCTTTGAACTGAAAAACAAGGTATTCTGCCACCTCAGCCAACTCGACTTGGCTTCAGTAGAAGAAGAGTATTTTAGCCTTGGAAGGATGTCTACACATCATCAATAGTCAACAGGAGAAAATCAGAGATCTACCACTTTTTGAGGAAATATTCCTTGTATCTTGCAAACAGTTTTTACTTTCTATTTTTAGTAGGTCTGATCCATGTTTTTAGGATCAGAAGTTTGTTTTGTAATCTTATAAATATCAGAACAAAACATGAACCTAGGGTTCGATTCTGGATACAGTAATGCTCTTTGTACTTAGACTTTTCATTTGCTAATACAGATCACAGGTTTCTTTCCATTTTGGTGGCAGTTTTCCATACTTCTTCTTCACTGATATATTGTTGTCCAACCTTGAATAGTTGTTATCCTATTGTTTGGTTCATGACATTATTATTAGTCTCTTTAGTTGTTTATTAAGCCCTGCTTTGCACTGGTTTATGAGCAATCGTTTCTTCATCCACTTAAATCTATCTTACTATTTAACCAATCTTGGAGAGCACTGTCTATTTGTTTATCACTTTGATAACTGAATTCCATAAGTTGAATTGAGTTATCCCATTGATCCATCTTTACAAAATAAAAAAAACAGTTATTTCTTAAGTTACCAAGCACCTTTGGTCTGCAGCCACAAAGGGTTTCTTGGAGCGATAATAGAACCAATGTATAACAGTTGATTTGACGTTGATCCATTGGATCACAGGGTTAAGTATGCAAGGGCCTGACCCACAGGATTTCTATCCTGGAAAATCCATGGACCGCACTCTCACTCAAAGGATCAATGACACTTATGGTGATGTTGAGAAAGGAACGTGGGGCTACAAGGTGGATTCTATCCAAAGTGGCACAGTGCATATCGCCTTTCATATGATTGCAAGGAAGTTAGTACACAAGAATCGACCCCCAAGTGACTGGTTTTTTAGTCGACCTTACAGGGAAGTGCACGGAGTGCCTACAAATGAATTAGGTGAAGTAACGGGTAAACCAATTAGAAATTGATTGCAGAGAAGCACAATATCAAGGGTACAAATTCCACTTTAGATGGCTATTGATCCTGATCACTTTCATCGCCTGGGAGATGCCAAAAGGTGCGACCTTCCCAGACATCAAACCATTTGAACCATTGGCCATGAATTTCAGTACACTATGGTATTCCAGTGACATGAATAAGAAATGGCAGTCAAATGTCATTTTCCATACATACTACAACTAGTTGAAGGCAGCCATACAGTCTGAGCCTCGCATAACTCTGAATACTTTACATAGGTTTAGGCCTTTGATGAAGTTCAGCGTAGACTGGCATTTCAATTATATCACAGCGCAAGTCGACGAGAAAAAGAAACAACTTCAGTCCTACTATAAGCTAACAGAGGAGGACTTGGAGGATATCACCAAGGATTGGTCGAAGGACCTCCTCATTCTAGCAAACCCTATGGAGATATCCGACATAGAAATCCCATAAACTGTGCAGGATACACCTTGACCGAGCAAGACAAAGAAGATCAAAGAGGTCCATGATTTAAACAATGCATCCATGAAGACTGCTTCCATCTCACCTGAGCAAGGAGGTGATGATGAAGAATTGAAAGACACAGAGGTCGAGCAGTAGCAGGGTGATGAGGTTGATCCCTTGAAAAAGAGGAAAGGTTATCCTCTGAAACCTTCCTCCCGAAAGACATCAAAGGCCACTATGACAAATATGAAGACCTTCCTCACCTTTGATGGATTCAACTTACTCATAGCATCCCTGGATGATGCTTTGCTAGAGATAGCAGAGAAGAAAGAAGTAAAGCCAGAGGATCTGTATGATCGAATCACGATTGAACTTCAAGGATTACAACAAGACCTACAATCTAGCCGCGCAATCTCCACTTCTCTGGGAGAGCCAAAAGTGGGAGATGAACCAACTCAACTCCACCGCTTAGATGATACAATCAAAGTTAGTCTTCAATGAGCGCAAGAGGAAACAATGCAATCCACCCAGTATTTGGTTCAAGTACAGGGAGTACTTGTAGAATAATGTCAAACTGTCGAACATTAAAAGAGTGCTCTCCAAGTGAATTTCGATGAAGAAAATGCACAGCTATAACAAAGCAAGGAACAATTGCTCGTAGATCAACTCAAAGTAAAGGAAATGGTCAACAGAGCACTTCACTCTGTAATAGTTGTAGAAGTAAAGAACAAAGAGCGAGTTCCACAGTAGGTGGCGCAACTTGAAGAAGTGATCCAACAAATATAGTAGTGCATAATAGATTTCGAGCTACGGACTATGCCCGAGACCCTGCAGGACATAAGGGACCAGCAAGAAGCCACTACCCACAACATAGTTGATAGCCTAAAGGCCCTTACCTTAGAATGCAAGAAATTCGCTGATCATAGTGCCCATACATATGAGAAACTTATTGAGAACCCAAAGTTGCAGGCATTGGAGTCACAACTCCAGGAAGCGAAGAAACATGCAGAAACACTACAGGCGTAGCTGAAGTCTCTATCAGTTGTGGAGAGAATGAAGAGATCTCAAGAGAAGCAAACCGCCCAACAACAAATCCACAATATCTAGAGCATAGTTATGGAGATAAATCAGAAACTCCAACCGGTACAATATAAGGCCTATCAGTTGTTTACAGAGGTATAAGGCCAGGGAGTAGAACTAGAGCAAGTTAGCACCGCATCATAACAATGCCTAGATTGACTTGTGAATGATGCAATCATTCAAGAATTTGTTGAAAAGGGGTATAGCACAACAGCAAGTCGAAGCAGTTTGAGCCAATATCGAAGCATTCGAAGCAGAACTTCCTACATCAAAGTGACTCAGGACAAGTTACAGATGAGTGTTGAGGTCATGTTGGCCCTTGACTAGGTTTTGTTGATATCTGGCCAAGTTTTACCTATTTTTGGACTTTGACAACCTGTTGACAGAGGAGCGCAAGACGAAGTAGAGATCGCAGAATCTCGGCCCCTTTTTGGGATTTGAGAATATGTGATGGGAATGGGATGTCGGCCCATGGGTTTACCCATTTTTAGGCCTATTTTGTATGTATAAATATATGTATAGGCAATGTAAGGAAAGGAACGAAGGCATCTATGTGATGTTAGTATGCAAGAAGGCTAAGTGCCAAGAGTTGGATCTATGTGATCAAGAATTGTAAGGCTTTTTGCATACTGTGTGAGACTTGCAAAGTTAAGTGCAAGTCATTGTAGCAATATTGTGGAAGTCTTAGCATTGGAACGCAAGGAAGAAGGATCTAGTGAGCTGCGCAGATCTTTTGTCCTGTGAGGAGTAAGGGTTTTGAGGCTCTGTTCTTGTAACCAATTGAATGAAGACAATAAAGAAGAAGAGTTGGTGGACATAGCCCTAGGGTGGGGGTGAACCACGTAAACACTATTTTGTTATGCTTTATGCTTGTCTTAATGTGTTTATGACTCTCTTTCTAAGTTCTTTGATAGAGAGAGATAGATCTACTCATGTTTTGTGATAATAATGTTAGATATGATCCACATGAAGATGCTTAGTGCTTGATCTTCTAGATATAACTTGAATGTTTCTGATAGATTGCTTAGATACATCAGATCTGAGTGAATGATGTGATGCTATGTTCTATCTACGCAGTGTTTATTGGTTGAATATTGATGAACTATTGATGCTAAATGCTCTATTAAGTATTATAATCATAGATCTGTGTCCCAACTAAGGTTCTAGACACTTGAGTCCTGTAACCACCCCTACCTCTACCTCAGGTGAGACTTCATATTCTTCGCAGGTGTTGTTGAAAAGGCCGGTAGTTAGGGTTTTTTTGGTGCATTGTTGTAGCATTGAACCCTGGGTCTTCCCCTGTTCCAATAGAACCTTAAGTTTGTGTATTGATTTCAAATAGTTGAATAAGTTCACCATAAAGAATAAATATCCTTTTCCAAGGATTGATGATTTATTTGATTAGCTTTAAGGTGAAAGAATATTTTCCAAGATTGACTTGAGATCAGGTTATCATCATGTGAATATAAAGGAAGAGGATATCAACAAGAAAAAATTCAAAACAAGATATGGGCATTACAAATTATTGGTAGTGCCATTTGGACTATCAAATTCCCCAATTGTTTTTATGTTCTTGATTAATAGAGTGTTCAAGTAATACATGTACAAGTTTGTAATTGTGTTCTTGGATGATATACTCATATACTCAAAGACAAAATAGGAACATGAGAAACATTTAAGAATAGTGTTGCAAGTTTTAAGAGAGTATAAATTGTATGCCAAGTTAAGTAACTACATCTTTTATCAAAAAAAGATTCACTACTTGGGGCATATAATTTTAGCAGAAGGGATAACAATTGATCCCAATAATATAGAGACCATTGGAGGATGGAAAACACCAAGAAATCTCATAGAGGTCATAGCATTCATTGGTATTTTCGGTTATTACCAAAGGTTCATAAAAACGTTTTTCAAAACATTCAAGCCCAATCACTTCTTCACAAAAGAAGGGAGAGAAATTTGAATGGACTTCCAAATGTGAAGAAAGATTTCAATAGCTCAAAGACATATTGAATAGTGCGCCAATATTGAATATTGCATATCCAGATGAATATTTTGTGATGTGCATAGGTGCATGCAAGGAAGGGCTTGGTGGATTCATCATACAAAAAGATCGCATGGTATGCTATGAGCCCAAAAAATTAAAAAAGTGCAAGAGGATTTATGCCACCCGTGATCTTGAGTTAGAAACCATTATTCATGCATTAAAAGTGTGGATACATAACCTCATGGGGAGGAAATTTGAGGTAAGGATAGACCATTGTGGTCTGAAACATTTGTTTGGACAACCCACATTAAATGCCAGACAAACTAGGTGGTTGGGATTCCTTACTAAATATAACTTTGAAATTAAACATATCAAAGGAAAATAGAATCAAGTGGTTGATGCACTTAACATAAGAGAAAATGAGATGCATATTGCATCCATCAACATTTAAAATATTGATATGAAAGATAAAATTATTGCAGCAACAAATTATGATCAACACTATTTGGAAATAAAAGAAACATTACAAGGAAATTTACAACATAAATTTTAATATTATGAGTTGCAAGATGATGGAATACTCACATATAGAGGAAAAATATATGTGACAAATTCCAGTGAGCTGAAAAATACAATGTTGAGGGAAATTCACAATGTGACTACCAAGCTAAGTAACCACATCTTTTATCAAAAAATAATTCACTACTTGGGGCATATAATTTCAGCAGAAGGGATAACAATTGATCCCAAGAATATAGAGGCCATTGTAGGATGGAAAACACCAAGAAATTTCATAGAGGCCATATCATTCATTGGTATTTCCGGTTATTACCAAAGATTCATAAAAAGGTTTTTCAAAACATTCAAGCCCAATCACTTCTTAACAAAAGAAGGGAGAGAAATTTGAATGGACTTCCAAATGTGAAGAAAGATTTCAATAGCTCAAATACATATTGAATAGTGTGCCAATATTGAATATTGCATATCCATATGAATATTTTGTGGTGTGCATAGGTGCATGCAAGGAAGGGCTTGGTGGATTCTTCATACAAAAAGATCGCATGGTATGCTATGAGCCCAAAAAATTAAAAGAGCACGAGAGGATTTATGCCACCCATGATCTAGAGTTAGAAACCATTATTCATGCATTAAAAGTGTGGAGACATTACCTCATGGGGAGGAAATTTGAGCTAAGGATAGACCATTATGGATTGAAACATTTGTTTGGACAACTCACATTAAATGCCAAACAAACTAGGTGGCTGGAATTCCTTACTAAATATAACTTTGAAATTAAACATATTAAAGGCAAATAGAATCAAGTAGTTGATGCACTTAGCAGAAGAGCACATGAGATGCATATTGCATCCATCAACATGTACAATATTGATATGAAAGATAAAATTATTGCAGCAACAAATTATGATCAAGATTATTTGGAAATAAAAGAAACACTACAAGGAAATTTACAACATAAATTTTAATATTATGAGTTCCAAGAGGATGGAATACTCACATATAGAGGAAAAATATATGTGACAAATTCCAGTGAGCTGAAAAATACAGTGTTGAGGGGAATTCACAATGTGGCATATGTTAGGCACCTAGGATATCAGAAAATTATCACAACGGTAAGAATCCTAATATGTTTTTCTATGAATGAAGAAAGAAGTGGCTAATTACATAGTCAGATGTCTATAATTTCATAAGGTGAATACATAACATAGGCATCCATCCAGGTTATTGCAACCATTTCCCATTCCATAATGGAAGTGGGAGGTTGTCATAGTAGATTTTATTACTAATCTTCCCAGGACCTTGAAGTGACACGATTCCATCGTGGTGGTAATGGATAAATTAACTAAGGAAACACATTTTATTCCCATGAAGACAACAAACAAGGAAACATATATTGCATAAATCTATATGAAAGAAATTGCTAGGCTACATGGATTTCCCAAGGAAATTGTTTCAGATAGAGATACAAAATTCACATCCAATTTTTGGAAGGGTTTGTTCAAAGGTTTTCAGACAAATCTAAATCTCAGTACAACGTATCACCCAAAGTCGTATCACCCAGATTCAAATGGGAAAATAGAAATGACTAATAGAATAATTGAAGACATGCTTGAAATGTATGTGATGGAACAACCATAAAAGTGGGAGGATTATGTCCACTTATTAAATATTACTTACAATAATGGGTATCAAGCATCATTAAAAATGAGTCCATTTGAAGCATTGTATGGAAACAAATGTAACGCACTAGTGAGTTGGGATAATCTAGCAGACATAGTGGTTATTGGGATATTTTTGTTGAAGGAAATGGAAGAGAAGATGACAAAGATCAAGAAAAATTTAAAGGTTTCCCAAGATAGGAAGAAAAATTATGCAGACAAGAACAATTTTTTTATATATTTTAAATTGAGAGAACATGTATTTTTAAAATTGAAAGCAAAGATAAGTTCGCTAAGATTAGGAAGTTTCCCAAAGTTGGAAGCAATATATTGTGGGCATTTTGATATATTATAAAATATAGGGCTTGTTGCATACATGCTAGCATTTCCTGCATCCATGAGAGTGCATAATGTATTTCATCTGTCATTATTAAATAAATATGTGTCTTACCCTAACCACAATCGATTGGACTGTGATCTAGGTGGAACAGGAAGGAGATTTATGGGTGAAGTCAGTACACATCCTAGACTAGAAATTCAAAGTTCTCAAGAATAAGGCCATAGGGATGGTAAAGGTTCAATGGAATTTCTATAGTCCTTAAGGCACAATATGGGATCATGGAGAAACTATGCAGGAGGAATACTCGTGATTTTTTGTCAATTTTGAAGAAAACATAATATAAGAATGCAAAACTCCATTTTGAACAACTAGAGTTTTGTAACCACATCTTAGAGTCATATCCAACCTATTTTGTGGGCCTTGATAAAATAATAGTACAACCCAATGGAATGAGAGCATTTAATGGTGTACATTCCTTGGGTTAAAGGGTTGAGAGGAACAAGAGATTATGGCTGGAACTGTTGTTGGAGTTGTAAAATTATAGAATTTTTATTTGTTAGTATTATGATATAAAAAATTTCAAGTATATCGGCATACTGTGCACCAAGGATGACACAAAATTGTGGGGGAGAGGGAATGTAACATCCCCACTATAATCCCCATTTCAATTTAATGCTTAATGTAGATATGAAATGTGGCCACGACCAAGTGATGTATATGTGGATTGTATTTCTAAATTTTAATAACAAAATGTGATGTTAGTTTTTGGGGAACATGTATGGATATGGGGGATGATTAATCCAAAATATAGGGGAGGGTATAAGATAATTCCTAAGAGGGGTTCAAGGGGGAATCACCCATGTCCATTAATTCAACCCACTTCCTAAAATTACGATTGGTATATGAACATTCTAATTTATGGTTGAGTGTCCCCAAAGCTAATCATTGAATACATGTAAGAGGGTGGGTGTGATAATTCACTTCCCATAGTTATTGGAAGCATGGGGTCTGAGTAAAATTAGTTTGGGGAAGAGTGTAAGTCAAGAAAGTAAGACAGAGAGAGGAAATTTGTATGGGCAGTTACAATAGTTTTAGACAGTCAATGTTTTGGCATGAACAACAAGTAGAGAGTAGGGAAGAAGAGATTGGATTTGGAGAAACCATGGAGGGTGAATTATGGATCATATTTGGAGAAAAATATTGAAGAACCAAGTTTTCATTCCCAAAGAGCGAACCCCTATGTGAGTTGTACTGTAACAACAAGTGATTTTTGTAGTTTTTCTGGTAGTTTTCCTAGCATTGAGCTCACTTGATTTTCCCAATAGTGGGATTAATGGTTACCTATTCCAGAGACCTTGATAAATAAATGAGGCACTACATCTACTAAGAGTAGTGAAGGATTACATTCCTTCAGTTTGGAAGGTTGAGAGGAAGAGATTGTTGGATTATTGAGAAGGGGGATGAATCAATAATGAACAATTATTCCTTTAACCACAATTTATTCTTCAACAATATTTAGCAGTTTATTTTTAAAATTCAATAGATCATCAACAGTACAAAGATAAACAATGTCACATCACAATAGATACACAATACACTAGTATTTACGTGGAAACCCAAATGGGAGAAAACCACAGAATGATTTTCTTATATATTTATCAAAAGAAAACATTCATTGGAAGCACCAACTTATGATTCTGCATCTACAACTGGAAGGAGGATCCAACCCCCTATTCTCAGGCTCCAACCTAAAGGAATATACAACTCCTTGATTCTTTGTCTCCAACCAGAAGGATAATACAACCCCCTAGTTTCACTGACTACAATTAAAAGGTGGCTAGAACCACCCTTCCTTGCCCTGTCCAACCACCCTGAAATATAAATGCTAAATGTAGACAACTTGTCACTGTCACTGAATCAAATATGTCATTTTCACAAATATCATTGAAAACCTGTCACAACCTGTACCAATCTTCTCCAAGTAATTTCTACAAATCCACGACCTATTTGTTCTGCAATGCGTGGATGACCATGTCTCTCTTTACTACAACTCATGGATGTTTGTGGCTCTCTTCTATGCAACTCATAGACTACTAAAAAACTCTATCACTGTCACAACTATGTCATTATATCATCAAACTATATATGATCATAAACCAACTAAACATGTACCATATCTTGCATCAAGTGTATACCAATATACTCTCTCATGCATAAATCATGAACCAAAAGATACATCAACACCAAATAATGAATCATGAACTAGAGAATCAACCCATGTGTAACCTATATGATATACCATACCATCAACCATATGCATATATGTACCATATCATAAATGAATTATCTCAAAGAACCAATGCATGTTCGTCATTCATATTCCACCATACAACATGAATATAACTTAACAATATAGGATCAAATCAAAGATATGAACTATAAGAACCATGTCATATGTTGAACCAGATATAAGAGTGCTCCTCACTCAACCAAGAAACCAAGATATACCATATTGAAATGCCAAACCAACCATACTAAATATGCCTCAAGAATACACCATGTCATGACAAGAAGTAACCATCAAAACAAGTATATAACCATACCAATACCTCTGAAGCTGACCTGTAGAATTCCTTCAGAACTTTAGGGACCTGGTACCAACATATACTCAAACCCTCATTAAATTTTCACAGATACATGACATTATCTTCTACAGCCTGTTGATATCTACATTTTTCTTCACTGCAACCCATATACATATGCACCCTTCTAAACTGCAACCTATGAATACCTAAAAAAATTGGGTTTGTTGCAACCCTGAGATGTTCTCTTTCGACCTTCCTTTTCTACCACAGAAAAATGTCATCACAACCTTAGAAAAAGATCACTTGTTCACAAGATAGATAATCAATGAATGAGTGTGTAAGTGTACTTGTGAATGACTCCTTGAGGTGCTTATATACTTTTTCTATGTAAATCCTCTCCTTAATTTAGGGCTTCTAGGGTTTTCTTGTTATAACAACTTTACCCCTTTGACCAAGACTTATAACAAACTAGGGGCTTCTTGTCCACTCTTTGGGGATTCCAAATTTACAATAATATATCTACCTAACTATGATGAAACACGTGGCTTATGATCTAGGTGGATATCGGTGGCCACCAAACTTTTCCATTTGGCTCAGAACAATTTTCTGGCAATTTTGGCAATTTACTATTTTTAGTAGTTTTTAATTTTTGGGGCCATTTTGAGGGCCTAAATGAAGGTTTTTTAGGATAGATTTTTTCAATGATAATTGAATGCTCTGATTGAGCCCCCAAAATTAATCTCCTTGATGATACCTTTGAAACAAGCTATCGTGCGCCTGAAATGAATATCGTATGCCAAAGTTACACCCCCGGGAAATTGATACACCAGGCTACCCAAAACGGGGTCCACAAAACTGTTGGATTTTCATCTTCTGAGGTTAGGTTTTTTTATTTTATTTATGATAAAAATTCCTTTGGAGCCTCATTATAAAGGAATATTCTTGTGAATGCGAGTAGCGGAAACATCTCTTCTCATAGATAAGCTTCCACCATTCTAGCAAGTCTTGCAATCTGTATTTTTACAGTCTTTGTACATTTTTGCTCATTAATAGAAAATTGTGTATTACTATATCTCTGTTTTTATGGTTTCATCTCTAATACATTTATTTTATATTATTGGATATCCTAGATAACTCTGTACATTTCTTTATTATATCTCTGCTCTTATTTTGTGCTGAAAATAATTTGGATCAGTGGTATCAAAGTCATCTTCTCTTGATCGTTTTTTAGTACATGTCCCCGACGAGTTCATAGCACAAAAATTTGGGTATTGAGCTTGTCTCTCTTGAGGAAAATATCTCTCACATACCCAAAAAACCCTCCATAGTGGAAGAAAAGAAAAATGAAAAAGCATACGATTCTATTAATTTGTTGCTTGAGCAAGCTCTCACGCAACAGAGGGATGAAATGATGGACAATTTTTCCCACATCATTCAACACCTGTCGATAGAAACATGTGCATATTCATCAATCAACCACTTTGGAGTCACCTCACCATTAAAGGTACAAGCTAATTTTGATATTCCCATATCTGAAGGATAGATAGATGCAGATGCCCTAGAAAAATGGTTAAATTTGCTAGAAGGTTATTTCTCTGTTCATAATTTTTTTGACAGGGAAAAGATCACCTTTGCACTCCTTAAGGTTCTCCCCCATGTCGAAAATTGGTGGTAAACTTACTGGGAGAAAATTTATGCAGAAGAGTCTAGAATATATGGGGTCGAGCCCACTTGGGATTTTTTTGTGGATGCGGTAAAGAAATAGTATTACCCCACTAGAAACTATGAGGACCAATACATGAGATGGATCAAACTATGGCAAGAGAGGGGATAAGAAGTTTCGTAGTTCACCAATACCTTCCATACCTTGCGCACCAAGCTAGGTATCAAATACTTCGAATGACATTTGGTTCTGAAATATCGTGGGGCTCTACATAGATACATCCAAACTGAAATGGATTTTATGGACATCTCATCACTCAGTGTTTCTTATAGATATGTTGTTAAAATCAAGAAAAACTTTAAGCACCAGAAAAAATAGGAGTTCAGGTCTGCAAATCCGCAACAACCAAAGTATGATAAAGACGGACCTAAAAAATATTCTCCCAAAAACCAGTCCAAGACACATGAAAAGAAGGGTCACTGAAAGACGAAGAATGACACCAGAAAATGGTGTGATTTTCACAAAATATCCTTGCACAACACTGATGAATGTCGTTCAAAACAATCTTTGGTGGATGAGATCAAAGACAAGGATCTGAACCCTGATTCGGAAAATATTGATAGAAGATATATCATCGACGTGAACCCCACTTCTATTGTCGCGACCGCAAAAATTCAACCAGAAGAACCCACAAATACTGAAGAGGGGGAGCACATTTTTCATTCACAAATGTGGGTGAAGGGGACCCCACTACATTTTATTGTTGATAGCGGAAGCCAGAAGAACCTCATCTTAGCAGAGGTCGTCAAACAGTTAGGATTTTCAACAACACCACATCCACAACCATACAACATTGGGTGGCTTTTCCAGGGACAAGATCTTCATGTCAACCAGCAGTGTTGATTTTCATACGACATCCATCCCTTCAAGGATGAGGCATTATGTGATGTTTCCCCACTGGATGTCTGTGATATTCTCTTGGGAAATCCATATATGTGGAAGTGCCATGCTATCTATCAGTCTTGACCCTGTAGTGTCATTGTTACTCTAGGGGTCATATCTACAATATACTAGAGGTAGTTCCAACTACTGTCCCACCTAAACAATGCCGCAAGGTAATATCTCATACTACAAAATTCAGCTTCTTCACAATCTATTCAAAAGGTGAACAAAAGGATATTGCAACCACTACAGCCTCGGCCCAAACACCTTCTATACAACAAAATAAGGTCAAAAATAATGAAGAAAATTGAAAATATTCTGTCTACACCCATATATATTATGTAGCCCGACTGGTTGAACATATCCAACCCCACCAGCAATAGGTTCATGACATCCTTCCACAATGCAATGTCTCCAGCAAGGCAAGCAACACACCAAGATTCAATCGCTTTCCCCTCTCCCCTGGGAACTAAATGAAATGGATACCATTTCTTCCTAATGAGAGAGGATTCATCTAGGGGGATCTTGGTGGCCACCCACCTTTTCCATATGGCTCAAAACAATTTTCTAGCAATTTTGGCAATTTACTATTTTTAGCACTTTTTCACTTTTGCGGTCATTTTGAGGGCCTAAATGAAGGTTTTTTGGGATAGAGATTTGTTAAGCCCTAATATTGGCTCATTACCCGTTAATTGGAGCATATTATATTAGTAATGTTATTTTATTTATGTCAGCTTTAGGCCATTA
>CBVK0100094797.1:0-15213 GCA_900067695.1 Picea abies | reverse complement strand
ACCATCGGCAAAAACCATGTTCCGAAAACCACCTAATATCATGTGGTCCCGGAAATATGTCGTCCCGAAAATATGTCGGCCCAAAATTTTTTTTCGGAGGCACTGCCCCCGAACCCCCGCGCGAGGGTCCCGCCCCCCTGCACCCCCCGAGGGGGGGCCTAGAAAAGAATATAACACATACCCAACAGAGTATACTAGCACCATTACATTGGGAAATCCATCTCAACTCTTGAGTGGATTAGCTTGGTATTCTTTCACCATTTCATTCAAAGTTGTAAGAAGAGCTTAGTTGTCGGGGTCCAAGAGCGCTCCCTTGGAGGAAGAAGGGACCCAAAGTCCTCTTTCTTCTTGGTGTTTTCTTTCACTAATATAATCCTCTCCATTGGTGACATGAGTCTTATTGGTCTTTTGTTCTTATGTCCTTAAGCTCAATAGTTTAGTTGTTATTTTATTTCTTAGTTTAATTCTTAGCTTGTTCTTTTATGTTGCTTTCTCTAACCCTTTTCCTTTACAGCTGTCTTGCTTAGCTAACCCAACTAATCTTGTAAGCACCTCTATTTTTCTCATTTAGGTGACAAAAGAGGCGCAACACTTCTCGAAATCATTCTCTTCCAAGATATTTGTTATCCTAAGATTCCACACGTTGAAGTTGGCAGCTCCTTCGAGCCTATCCTCGACCCTAACTGAAATGGAGGATTCCATGGACCTCTCACTGGAAACTTAATCAAACTTGCTTGAATACGCGTGTACTTACTGCTGCACTTCAACATGTTTAACACACCCTAAGCTCTGATACCATGTTAAATTTTGAGCTTGATTTCTTATGGGGATTAACTCTTTTATTTTCTTCAACACTTTTATTCCATCTTAATACACTTCAACAATACCAAATCATAACCGAATATAAATAACTATGTAGATAAGTAAGCATGCACACAAACAACACATATACCCTTGGGAAACCATGTACAGGGAGAAAGACCCCAACAAGCGATATTCCTTTATTGAATTAATAATGTAAAATTACTTATAAATATCCACCATGAATGTTCTTCTCTTAAAGATCTTTGCAAGATGAATCTGACTTGACAAAGACCTAAAATACCTTACTGAAATACACCTCTAATATGTTGCCTCTATTGTTGATATACAACACCAATATGCGGCTTTGGTATGTTGCCTCGTTATCACTGATGTGTGACTCTATTCCTTCACCCTTAACCTACATCTCAAAACTGTGTTGAAGAGAGGGTTCCACCTCTCCTTATATAGGCTAAAGAGGGGAAGAGGAGAGGCTCGAAATAGTATCCTGCTTGCATGAGTTAATCATAACTCAGCTTCATACTTTAGTTCAAACTTAGAACTAGACTTGATACTGGTTACAACTCAGCATTATACTTTAGTTCGAAAATAGAACTAGAGTTGAGACTGGTATGCTTTAGTTCAAAAATAGAACTAGGCTTAATACTTTAGTTGCAACTCAACATTACACTTTAGTTCTAAAATAGAACTAGAATTAAGACTTTATTTGCAACTCAACATTACACTTTCGTTCTAAAATAGAACTAGACTTAAGACTTTATTTACAACTCAACATTACACTTTTAGTTCCAGAATACAACTAGAATTGAGACTTCAATTACAACTTGACTCTTTACAAGGCAATTCAAAATTCTCTTCATGGTGGATAATGTTACACGTGCCAATTCACTATATCAATACATTTATATCATTTGCAATATTAGGAACATTGTTTGTTTCTAGCTCATAGGAATTTTATATTCAACCTAAATTTTTCTAGATGCCTTGACTTTTTCTCATGGCTCACAAGGTTTTACTAGTTTCATAGAGGTTGTATGTTCCCCTTGACTTCTCCACTAGTATTTCTATGCTCACAGAGGTTGTACGTTCCCCTTGACTTTTTCACTAGACTATCTATGCTCACAGAGGTTGTATGTTTCCCCTGACTTTTGCATTAGACTCACATAGCATCTCATTCATCCTGACTTTTTTTTTATTCACAGAGGTTGTATGTTCCCCCTGGCTTTTGTCAATACCTCACAATACTGGTTGATTCTCCAAATCTACCTAGCTAGCCTCAGACTGGCCCATATGGCATCTCATTGGAATGACTGTCGATGCTACAAAATTTAACAAGTGTGACCTTCATGAATTCACACTAGCAAAGGTCCTACTTTTCTATCTATGTGAGAAGTAGCTTCTCCTTTAACATATCCTTTCTTTTATAATCATGAGTAATAATCTATTTCTGATCTCCAAAGTGATTGATGGTTGAGATTACATTTCACTGCACTTAAGATTTACATGGTTAGATTACATTCTAATTACTTTTAGAAGATTCCTGAACTAACTCAATTAACTAATTACATAATTAATTAATAAAAATAATTTACTTTTATAATTCCTTTAATTAAAGTAAATTAAAGAGTATAAGGCTTTGGATGAGGATGTCTAGACACATAGACATGTGCATAAATACATGTATGATTCTACCACTACCATCAACACAACCTCTTGGAGAGGAAGTTATTTTCCGAAGAGACATATGGAACTAGTTCTTCCTTCAATCCTGGCACACTGTCAAATAGATCATCCTTATCACTAGAATCCCTCTAATCCTATTAATGAACTACTTCATTAATACTGGAATTCATGGAATCGATGACGCTACATATCAATGCCTCAAATTTTGAAAACTTCGTTGAAGGTATGATCTCAATCAATGTGTTACTAGAATCCTCCTTCTCCTAATAATCCATCAATGTCATCTCGTACCAACTCAGTCTCGTGACAGGATTGGAAGGGGCTAAATCCCTATTCCCATATGAAGGTTTACTCCCCACACTAGAAGTCTATGAACTCCTCTCATCCTTTAGATGTTCACTCTTAAGAGCCTCCTACTCCTCATCCTATGCCACTGACATCGATCCATGATCCAAGATCCCTTTGGATCCTCTTAGAGGCTAGCTATTCAACTTGTATAACCTAACCTCTCTGGAACCAATGTTGATTGTTGTGTCAAAGATAGTTTCCTATGAACATATGAGTACATTCCCTCTCTAAAAAGTAACAAAAAAAACCTTGTTCTCCAAAACTGAAACTTAGAGAGAGTTATTCTTTAGTTCTGTTACATAAACCACATCCTGGGCCTAACCTCCTGACTCAATTCAGAACATGAAAACTCCCTTCCCCTTCATTTCGTACTTGAAATCATCACCAAGTTCCACATGGGTCCCTTAGTCCTCCGTCATCCTGCTAAATAGATCATGTTTTCCTAGCGCTATTTGATTTTATTAATTTAAAATATCGGGCTCCCTTCCTGGGATAATGGTCCACATGAGGAATAATACAATCCAACAAATAACCTACCTCAAGATCAATCCTTCTATCTTGTTATCTGTTATCTTGCTTGCTTCCCCTTTGCTACTTTCCTCGAACCCTACATTACACACTTGGATGAAAGTCCTTCTCCACCAAATCTATGAGATCTCCTATATCACTCTATGTGTATTTTATGTCCACTAAGAAAAATCCAACACATTCAACCAAGCACCTTTATTGCTATTGTACAACCCTATGCCTACAAATTTCACAAGATGTACGTGATTGTTCCTTCTGAAACCCATGTATGTACATGTATGTTTCTTTTGAATCCTACGTATGTATGCAACTGTTCCTTCTAAAACCTGCATATGTATTCACCCAAGGCTACTGAAACCTATGTATGTATGCACATTTCCTTTATGAATATTGTGTATGTACTCTCCTTTTCCTTCTACAACTCACATATATATGCACCTTGGGATACTGAAACATTCATAAAGGTCTGGAACTCTACTCCAATCACTTGGTCCTTCTTTTTTCTACTTTGTTTCCCAGATGTGTCCTTGTTCTAGATATTTTTGTTTATACCTCCTTCTCCTTTGCACTGCTTAGATATCTAGGTGAAATTCCTTATTCACCCCGTACTAAGATCTCTATGAGAACAATTCTTTCTTTTATCTATCTATGAGTCACTTATTCCAATAGATTTGTCATCCTATGTTATCTAGATGAAATTCTTTCTTCACCCATCCAATATCCCCTTGATTGGTAGTCCTTTTTGGCTCAGATACTTGAGAAAAAAGTCATTCTTTCCTACTAGGTGGATAACTCAAGAACAAGAGCATAAGTCCTTCTTGGCTCCTATGTGCTCACTTGTGGATCAAATATATAGATGCAATTCCTTCTCCACCTATTCAAAATATCCTTTATAATACCCTGACCTCGTGCCATTACTGAGAAATCCACCCAACAAAATTTTCTTTCTACCTGGACTCTGTTACCCACTGCTTGGACCTACTGATATACCCTAGGTGATGAAAGTGTCCCTCTACTGACATGATGGACTTGTATGTGTCTGTCACCACTAGATCCCTTGTATTACATGACTATTCTTAAATATACCCATGTATGTAAACATTTATCCCTTATGTGACCAGCATACACCTTTGTACAACTACAAAAACAAGTTTTACCTATGTACAAATGTTTCCCAGAAATCAATTGTTCATTTTATGCATGCTGGTTTTATAGATCTACTAAGATCTCCTGCATATCTGATAGATCTACTGCAAAGTATAGTGGATCTGTGCTTATTCCTTCAATCACCCATGATAAAACTCCTCATCCAATATATATACTCGTGTAACCTTGGATCAGAACTATATATGTTTCTTAGTCACTCAAATATAATAGATATGTCATTATGCATCCCGAGATTGGACCCCTCTTAGAGAAACTTGCTATAATACCATGATTATTTTCATGGATTCAACCCTTGGTATTCTTTGATACCATCTTTGAAATTTTTCCTACCAAACACCTGACAGTTAATTCCAAATAAATCACTTATTGAATTAAAACACAACTAAGTAATCAACTAAAGATGCAGCAGAAGCACAAAAAAGGAAACAAAATCAAGCACACATAAACACTAATATTTTTGGGTATATATCCATGGAAAAAACACAGAGGGAAAACTAGTGCTGAGAATGATTTTATTATGGTAAAATTAGGGCTCCTGTAACATGCATAATGTCCCGCTGAGAGAAATACAACTGCAAACAAACCTGGAAAATTTTGACCCGTTGTACAACCCATAAATACATGTGTTTAAAACCCGCTTACATGTACATAAATACTATATGACAAGGTTTGTACGACGTGACACTCTCATGTGGCTTCCTCTGGTTGAAACCTACCTGCATTTCCTTTGTTCTCTCTTCTCCTTGATCTGATCTCTAGATGGAAGTCCCTCCCCACTTATCAAATATATTGAATCACATTCCTTCGTTATCCAATACTATGTGTGTAAACTCTCTCAACACAAATTTTGTCAAGTACTTAGTCCTCTTGAATCACAATCCTTGATGATCCAAGGACTTGAGCAGAGGTCCTTCTCTACTCTTGAGTGTGACTCTGGTGACTTCACACTAGAAAAGGTTCTCCTTTTCTATATGTGTGAAAAATAACTTCTCTTTTACCCTATTCTTTCTTTTATAATCACAATTTATAATCTATTTCTAATATCCAAAGTGATTGAAAACTGAGATTACTTCTCACCTCACTTGATATTTACATGATTAGATTACATGCTAATTACTTTTAGCACTTTCCTTAAATAAATAAATTAACTAATTACATAATTAATTAATAAAAAAATTACTTTAATAATTCCTTTAATTAAAGTAAATTCAAGAATAGAAGGCTTTGGATGATTTCCACATGTCTAGACACATAGACCTATGCGGAAATACATGTGTGATGCTACCACTAGCATAAACAAATAAGCCTAATTGACTTATTGGCGTAGTTAACTAGTCAACTAACTCCTCCATTAGGTCCTCTCCAATATCTAATATATAAAATGGAGAACATATGTCAAGATGACCCTTTTATGTACTTACCAAATAATAATTCACACTTTTTACAAGTGGGACAAATTTATTTTGGTGGGGTAGTTTAATGCAAGGATAGATAGTATGCCAAAAAAAATGTGCTCTTAGAGGGCACAAATTCTATTTGGATATAAGAACTTGATAGTTTAATTTACTAAAATTACCCCTATTTTAAAAATATACCACATACTTTTCATAATGATCTAGTCTTGTAGTGGTAAATTTATTTATGATTATTAATAGTCCATTGTGAAATTTTACAAATTTGTTAAAATATTTATATTAATAATAAAAAATATGATCCCATATAATTTTAAATTCCCCTACCCCTATTCCAATTTATATTTTGAGAAAAGTTTACGGCACTTATAGAGTGACCTCCTCCCCTTTGAATACACATGACATAAGACTAAATTGTTTGTCCATGATTTCGATGAATATAGAAGAAATCACAGAGATGGGTAACCATTTACTATCTCCATGTAGTTGTGTTAATATTATTTTTTTAATGGTACATCACATTTTATTGGAACGGGAGGATACACTTCACAAATCAAACATGAAGCAAGTGTAGTGGATTATTTAATAGCATAAGAGAAAACAAATGTATTATATGTAAACATTTAAAATTAAGATTAATCTTCATGAATCCCCTCATACTCCCATTTTATTTTTTCTTAATGAAGTGGCTAAAGATTAAACAAAAACTAAAGATTAAACAAAAACTATTATATTTGAAAATACTATATCGATAGTAAAATGCCAAAATTTAGATGTTTATATCATTAGGTAAATGGAGTAATCAATAATGTTGCATGGCTTATATATTTTGAGGAAAGGAGTAGGTGATCCAGGAGGAACCAGGAATGCTCATAGAGGTCCAGGAAGATCTAGAACATCCACAGAGGTCCAGAATGATTCAGAAATACTCAAAATTCAAATGCTTCAAATCATCCCAAAAATCATGTCATTGTGTAGAGCTCGGTGAGAGCTTTCCAACGATGCAATGTTTTCCTCAAACAGAGTTCATATGCAAAAGTTGTGAATGGTCAAAGTTTAGGTCAAATAGTCAAACTCAAAGGGGTACAAGGTTGACACGTGTAACCACTGCAAGGGTGACGCATGACACGATCATAAAGGTGATGTGGCCACACCCCAAGGCACCATTTGGTCTAATTGTATAGTGACTGGGAAACTGAGTTGGAAATCATACCTCCAAGTGGATGAATGACACATTGATAAGTGGTATTGGAGAGCCAATGAGAGGTTTCCACGTGACAACCTCCCATTGGCCTATTTGGTAATGGTTGTATAAAATGTTTGGGATTTGAAGGGGATCGAATATGTGACCTCCCAAAGGTCTAACAAATCCCCCACTACCAACGATCCACCACAACAGATCTTAACATTCACATGGCTTATTATTTATTTAAATTGATATATGCTAAAGTTTGGGCGTAGATAGGGTCGATGGAATGGACCTCGAACCCTATCCTCTAGACACATATTAAGTTATATGGATTTTTGGAATTTACACCATATCCAAAAAGGTTAGACTCTATTTTACTATATGTTATGAATATATCCATGGGGAAGTTATATATTATAACAAAAATCACCAATGTATATGTCGATCAGTGGCAATGGAAACCTTGACCTGCAAAATATTTTTCTATTGATTTTAGTTTTTCTTCATATTGTAATAATTGTTCTCTTATTGATTTCTTCTTTCTTTTATATTTTCTCAATTCTTCAAGAGAACTAATTAGTTATTCTTTAAGGTATACTTCTCCTTCAACTTCATAGTTTCCTTCATTTACAATATTATGAGCAACAACATGATTTTGAGTTTCTATGCCCATAAATAGAAGCTTTGTCTCACCATCATCATTCATGTCAGGTGAACTACTGTATTCTTTGGAGTAAAAGTTTTTCTTTTTCTTGGATAGTTTCTTATTGTTTCTAGTTTTTCCCTTATGTTATTTATGGTTGTGACTTTATTCATTATAATTATCCTCCTAATTGGGATAGGGACATTTGGAGGAAAAATGCTCAATTTTCCCACAGTTGAAACAATTGAGAGGTAACTTCCCTTTGTATTATCGAGACCCTTTCTTTAGTTTCCTGATAAAGTTAACTTCTTCTTCATAGGGTATGTCTGAGTGATTTTTATTTGGAACACGATCATGGTTCTTTGTTGCTTTTGATGTTTTTTTTAAATAATTGAATAGTGTAGGCCGATTTAGCAAGGAGGATGCACCTTTGTCTTTCACCAATATATTTCAGTCTAAAACCTATATCAAGATCTTTAAGTAATTTCCACTAATAAATTTTCCTTAATCTACAAAAAGTTAGATGCACATGTAAGTCTAACACACCCTAGTTCATTCAATAATAGGCACGAGTCCAACCATAAAATTAAAACATCCCATCAACACTAACAGTTATCCAATTCATAGTAATGTAAGAAACAATAACATTTGACAAGCATAAGGAATCCACAGTACAACAAAAGGATGGGAAACACCCAAGGTAGGTGCATACCAATTTATAATATGAAGAATGTTGACGAGATACAACAGAAGAGTGTGGACAACTACTTGTGGATTGTTTTATATATTAAAATTACATAAGGAAATTATATTACATAACTATAAATTGAACCCTTGAACCAATCACAATCCTACCTCTTATAGTTCATGTCTTCTTCTCCTTGTCACTTAGCTAAGATGAGTCATTAAATTATTCCCAAACCCTGAACATGGCATAGTCGTAAAACTCCTTGAAGGACTCTTTCCTCTTGTAACTTTCTTATGCATTATCCCCGAGGCATCCTCCTTTTGATATGATTTTTTCCTTTTCTTTCAATCCTCCTTCATTCCCTGGTGGAACCAAGTTCCCACATAGTCTACTTGCTCCCCTTTAGTGACTTGTCCATCAATCATCCATCAAATAATTCCATATCATGTTAGGCTCACCCAGGTCATCTTGTCTTCATGTTCCACCCATTCGACTATTCCTAAGTATGCCTATCTATGTCCAAGTGTTTCTAGGTGTACCTAGTGCATCCAATGCATCTAAATTGATCCTAAGGAAAATCCATCAAACTGATCTCTATCGTCCCATTTTTTACAAGTGTTCCTAATCTTTCCAAGTCTGCACAATTGCACCCATACCTTTTAAGTCTGTATAGCTACATCCAAGTGCACCCAACATTGGGATCATTTGGATCTGGTGGATGTGCACCAAATGGATGCATTCCTAATGATTTATTTTCAATGAGTGCACCCCACGGTTCTAATCCATGGTTTCTTATGGCTGATGTAACTCTATCATCTATCAAAATGACCAAGTTTTTGTCGATCCATATATAGTCTAAGTTCCTAAATCATCAAGATATTGCATGCCACTCTTACCCATCAGGTATGTCTATGAGGATACCTGGAACAAATTTTTTTCATCTAGCCAAGTTACTTTCCAATCTTTATTTGGTGCATCAGACTTAGTGTGAGCCACTAGTTTTTACGATGCACATTGTTTGTTTGTAGGCCCACTTGAATTGTACATGGTGCAACTTACAAATAGGCCAACGCACCAAAAACCATTTTTTCCAAGAAATCATCCATCTGTCATGTCCATCCATTTTGGTCATGAACCGCCAAGGTGATTGTGTGATGGAGACAACTAAATCCACTCAAGGAAAGGGCCTTGCAGAGACACTATGAGATTTCCACATAGCATAGCAATATTCCTTTGAAAATTGTTGTTATAAGTTTCCATCTCACCATGCATAATTGTTTATGGGGAAACCATGGGAACTTTCATACATGATCATTACATTAGAAGCACCTTCCATGCATAACTTATTTAGATCTCTTTTTCTCTTTCCACCATTACCAATATCACCCTAAGAATCAACTCAAACATATCCATGAGACAAACATTATCACCTTCCCCCCTGATTTTTCATGAAACATATAAGGAGAAGAATAAAAATAGACTTGCTACAATACTAAGAGAAAACTGCATTACTTGAAACATATAAGCTCCTTCATATTATCATGAAATAACACATCTCAAAACCACAAGGTTTATGATATGTAAGTACTTTCTATACATCACAGATGTAGGTTTAAGATTACTACTTGTAGGAAATATAATTAAAATCCTCTAGAATATCCTCTCCCTATTTCTCCAATTATATGATTCACCCTTGGATCATGCAAGTCGTCAATTATAAATTTTATAAATATTGGCAATAAGACACCTCATATAGATACACTCACCATCGCTTTAAGCAATGTGAAATAAATCCTTAGTTGTCAGGGAGGTGATATGTCGATTCCCCAACTCTAGTAATGTGGTCCTACATGTAGAAAATAATAATTTATAAACCTAAACAAGAGAAGCAATGCTAGTACATCATTAGGAAAAATTAAAAGTAAACAATGGTGCACAAACACAATGTAGAAGACATTTACCCTATAAATCCTTAGACGAGAAATCCAACCAACTTATAGCCACATATATTTATAACTATATTAACAAAACAACTCAAAAGACAATATTTAGGTATTCCATAACATCACTCAACCCTACTCCACACACTATAATTCTATTACAATGAGTATAAAAGAAAGGGATAAAGACCACCCATAAATCACCCAAAAAATTTGTCCCCAAACCCATGATTGTCTCACGACGAAAAACCTAACTAGATGAAAGGAATACTATACATATCAAACATGCCAATTTTTAATATACTATTATAACATTATATAGAGACGGCCTTGAAATTTTCAAGCATCGGAACAATGATTTTAAAGTGGCACAAAATCTTCCAACTATTTGTTGCTTTTCTTGATGTAGCCCATTTAACCACCATTAATAGTGAGCATTAATAGTGATCTTTTCTTGATTTTTATTATCACATTAATAGTGAGCATTGAAGCCCATTTAACCATATCTCCCCATTCTTTATTTTTTTCTAGGTAGAGACCCTTCTCAATAACTTGTAATTCTGCTTAGTTATTTTTGTCATGACCGGTTGGTTCCACAAAATCATAGATAATATATCCTTTCTTATCCCTAGAAATTTCCCTATTCTTGAAGTGCATAATTGTCTTCAGGAGGATCAATAAAAAAATAGTTTAATGAGGTCCAAGTGTTGTCTGATCCACAATTATGGGGAAGTGAGTCATTAATAATTATCATAATTGAGAAACAAAAGAAGAACTAGATTGACTTATTAAGCCCATAAAACATTTCCCTTTTGAGCATTATGCTCTTATTTTTTCATTCCTTCTTTGTAGCTTTTGTGGCATTTCTTGATTGTGACATACGTGTTGTTAATCTAAACTCAATTTAAAATCTTTCCATGGAAGGGGTCTGAAGCCCAATTCTCTAATGTCTACAAAATACTGTCCTTAAAAGTCTTTCCTTATCTTCTCATAAATATACCATGTTGGTCACATAGGTTTATGACAAAACTACATTACTTAAAAATGTGCTCATAAATATATAAGGAACTTCTACAGAGAAAGCATACGGAGGGTCCTTAGAATCCTCTTTTGGAGTATCTTCCTTTTAGACAATAGCCACAAGAAAGAGGTTGTATTTGGATAGAGAGTTGGGTTTTACATATTGCCCCAATTGGCTTGGCTTTGGGGAGCATCCTATGCAGTTGGTGCAAGTGAATACTCATTTCTTACAGAGTATTCCACATCACCAATGGGCCCCCGTTAGAGGATATCAACAATATCCCTCTTTATGGTCCTTCTCAACTTTATAATATCTCAAATCATAGTGGACACTCTCATCAATTCTCTTCAATAATTTCTCTCTTGGAACCCAATTTCTCCACCGAGTGTTTTTATTTTCCTCCTTTTGAAACCAAAACTCTCTCACCTTATTGTGTATTCCTCTTTTAAAGGTGTCTTTCAATTACTATAAATTATCCTCAAGTTGTAGTGGGTAGAATGATTACAAATACTTTTCCTAGAAAAGCATGATGTCTCCCCTTCCTACCTCTTATAAACTATGGTTGTGGACAAAATAAAACGTATCTAACTATTTTTCTATACATATGGGTGTACATCCTCACCTATTCAAGTCTTCTTTGCAAAAACCCTAAAGAGTACTTAGCTTGCCATATTTCTTCAAGAAGCATCTCTATGTTTCATACATCCCTGTAGGATTTTCCATCCATGAAATTTACTCGTGATGCATAAAACATTGGATGTTAATTCCTCTCAACATCTTTGGAAAACAAACTTTGTTCCAACCAACCAAGGTTCACTTCTTATCTTGCTTTACACTCTCCCTTAAAACTATTGGAAATAGGTGAGGTGATACATCACTTGATTCCAAAATAGGATACCAAAATTGTCTTTACTTAAACAATCAAACAAGAGTATACAAAAATACAGCTTAAGTGGACCTAATGGTTAAGAACATGTGTTTCCTCCTAAGAAGTCATAAGTTAAAATCCAGAATTTCTAACACACCAAAAAGCCCTTAGAATCTACAAGTGTGAACATATTTTGATATTCCCTTTCATGCCTCCTCATTGCATTTGTCTTCTTAAAACATAGTAAGATATTTTTCCAAATAGATTTTGTACCTAAGGACATCGTTGTTTAACTTAGCCGTTATACATTTAGACCCTTAATATTCCATGATTACATTCTTATGTTTTAATTACAAGAAGCTTTCGACTCTTTTTTGTTAGAGACAACTACAAGCCATACGATATTAGCACGTGTGCATAGGAACCCAACCCAAGTGGGAATTCATACCCTTATTAAGCTTACATTTAACGAGTTAAATTGAAAAAAATTGGGTAACTTTTCCAAAAACGGAGAGGAGTTTGACGGTGGCGCGGACTGCATCGACAAATGGGAAAGCATGTTGCTTTTTGGTGCTCCGTATGCCCACTTCTGCATTTGGACAACAATTGTGCATGTGGCTTCCGATTTGAGAGACAAACATAATATTTATGCATTTTGCAAGAAACTCCGAAGACGGAGGGAAGTGATGGAGTTTACAGTTGAAAACGATTGCAAGATAAAAGTATTGAAATTCTGAGAGACCAACTCCATTGATTAAAATAAAATTTGGGAAGATACGAGAGAGGTCCACACCAGCGGCAAAATTACAAGTCCCAAAATGCCCGACAGACACACGTTTCACGGTTGCGACCCCCATATAGCAAAGATGAATTACATAAATCGAGAGAGAGAATCACGCGATGTTTTATCGCCACTTTAGCGCCTTTATAACCAGGAGTTTAAACGTCTGTGCCTGCAGTTCAAGCCGGTCCGCCTGCCTGGTTTATTCAATAACCCCATTACTTTGCTCCTCTGATCTTTGATAAATACTCGTCTCTTTCCTTTGCTTGTTTCCGGATATATTTGTCTTTACCTGCTCAGATGAAAGCTACACTTCACAGTTTAAGAAACTGTAGTTATAAGCCAAGTGAATAAATCTGCGATATCAATAGTGTGCTGATTACTGCTGCCATTTACGAGTAGCCCGACTGTGTGAATGCCCGTTGATTGGAACACCCATATCTAGTAATAAATAGTTTGGCTTGTTTTCTAGAAACAGATTCCATGATAAGGGAAGCTCCGTCACTATAGCAAGCAGAATATAGAAAGAAAGATTCTTTTTATTTTTCTGGAGCAAAAAAGTGGGGGATGGGCCGGGCGAAAGTACTTGTGAAACGTATTTAGAATACTACGAGCAGGCAAGTCACTCTTTCCAAGCGGCGTAATGGACTTACTGAAGAAGGCGCGAGAGTTGGGGGTTTTGTGCGATGCGGACTTGGGAGCCATGGTCTTTTCCACCACTGGCAAACGCTACGAACACGCCACTTCCAGGTTAGTAGCCCATCCATCCGGTGAACTGCACTTTCTTTTCTGGGAGCTGCATGTATGGAAAACATACACGACATTATGGATTTTTGGATTTGAACCATGTTTTTTTGTTGTGTGTTTTGAGTGGCTCTCCTGAGTTTTGCAATCTGTTCGTGATGAATAAAGTATGGCGTTGGCTAGTTGTTTTAAGAAAGGCTTTTTTTTTTGGAGTTTGGTCATATAAATATATACCAATCATTATTTTTTGTTATTCAGAATTTATTTCTGTATTTAGAAATGGATTAATCATGCTAAAAAAATGTTAAGGCATTCTGATTATACAGAAATAATCACTTAAATCTACAAATCCAACAATTTCTCCAAATTTTGAACAAATATGTATTTGTTTTACACTTTTACTTATTTTGTAATTTTTTATTTTATGTTATTTTCATTTCATTTATATAAATCTGTATTTTTATTTTATTTTCATCATTGTTGCATTTGTGGTTTAGGTATAGGTCAAGGTTTAGTGTACAACCTACTTGCTTACTTGTATAACATAGAAACCACCATGTTTAGGGTTTAAAATAGATATAACTTATTTATTTACTTTGTGTCTTAATCTAAGTTTTTCATATTAATGTGAGAATTTTATTTTATGACTTTTGTAAAATAATACAAATAAGCACCTTCACTTCCTTGTACATAAATGTATATACTTAACATATTTCATTATTTATACATGTGGAGTTGTTTATATGTAGATCCTCATGAAGATTCTAGAGAGTCCAAAATGAATATTTTAATTGGAAGTTGGGTATGCAAAAGTTACTTTTAGATGGCTATGAAGATGTATTAGATATTGAGTTGTAAGGAAAGGGAGGGATTTCATTTCAAGGAATAGTATATTTTGAATAGAATAGAGAAAGTAAAAGACCCCATAGTAGCAATTCAGGGGAAAATGCTTATTGTCACTTCTTAGTGAGTCAATATTTTTTTATATATTTTATTTCTGATAAGAAACTAGAAAGGAATAATGTTACTCTTCTTTCCAAGTTCTTCCAAATTGGATTTCCTAGGGTACATCTTCTATTTAATATGTTTATGATGTGTTTATCTTATTTTATTTTATTTTCCAATAAAAAGATCTAGGCACTTGGCTTGATTTCACAAACCCCATTGATTATGGTGTCAAACCCAATAGGTACATCGACTTACGCATGCAATAGAGGTCATTAGCCTATGAGATTGACCTTGATACCTCCTATAGGAAAATAAAAACTCGACCACTCAAGCTATCCAATAGATTTTTTGGAAACATTTCATCCCACCATCAAGACTGAAATTGTTGATAGATTTACCCTAATTGGCCTAGAGGGGGGAAAACAAGTCAC
>CBVK0100094796.1:0-11507 GCA_900067695.1 Picea abies | reverse complement strand
ACCTAAAGTAGAACCACTTGAAAAGTGTTCACATTTTATTACAATAGAGTATCCTTTGTATTTTTATTTTATTTCAATATTTTGATTCTTATGATTATAATATTACTCTTTTATCACAATAATATAGAGGATAACATCACATTATTTTCAAGTAAATTATACCATCTATTTTGATGATTATCAATTGGAATATCCATGGGAGAATATAAATCATATTAGTATTAAAATATTTTTTTTTAGGGATTTTGTTCATCTAGAAATTGACATAAATAAAAATTCATCAAAACCTAACCATGAAGGATGAGTATAATAACAATCAAAAGGATGAATTTGATGAGATATTTGCAACTTTATGAGAAAAATCTCCCACAATATGGAAATTATAGTAATTTCAATTCTAGAGAGAATGTTTGGACCTTTGGGAGAACTTATTAGTAACTCAAATGTTGGATTTAAATGGAGATTTGGTAATAAATAAAAGTTGGAGAAGGATATAACAAGTTCCATTCTGACCATTTCCCAATCTCTATTCAAAGAAGAAGTGGAGGTAGACACGAATCCCTATAAAGGTGAAATAGATGCAATAAAGTTGAATTAATGGTTGTACGAATTAGAAGTAATCTCTACATGAATAACATAAGATAAAGGCATAAGATATAATTTTACATGTTGAAGTTAGAGGTTCAAGTCCAAGCTTGTTGGAAAATCCATATAGAGACACTCACATTGGGTCATGATTCACCAACATGGGGGTTTCATTTAATAATCGTATGGCATTGTGTTTGCATTTGTGGAATATTAAAGAGTTCCCTAACTAAAATTCTACTTTTCACAATTTTTTTGTTAATACCCCCTCACAACACATCTTTACATATAAAATAGTCCCTTATTTTCCCAAAATATTGGAATTACCATTTTGTTTCATGATATTGTTTATACCCTTCATCATTTATAATTATAGTATGTTGGTCCCAATAGTTTTCATATTTATATAATATTTTATTTTAATGTTCTTTATAATATGCTAATTCATCTTTGAGTTAGGATCATCAAACATGTTCCTTAGGAATTAAAAAATCATTCACCTTTAGATACCTCTATGATATTTTTTTTTGTTATTTTATTTACTTTTTTAGGGACATTCATGTTTCATTGAGAAATTATATAAGGTTCAAGGACCAGATATGTATCTCTCTGCTGCATTGTGAGATCCTTCAATTAATTTTTTTTTTATCAAGATAGATCTCCTTACATTGTAAATTCAATGTTCATCTCCTCTTACTTCTAACCTCCAGTTAGCTCCAATCAAAGGTATTTTCAATACCAATACTAACATTTTAAAGTTATATGGGCTTCCAACAACACCACTTCCTTCCAACCTCTTAATGATTTGAATATATAAAGAATTATATCTTACAAAAAAAACATATAGATTCATGCATATAAGATAATATAGTTTCTACACAATGTCACAAATTCCTCCAAAGTATAACATATGCTCGCACATAAAAAAATAAGAAACTTTATTAAAACTTCTTCATTGCAAATTCAATGATCCAATATCCAAACAATGTACAAATAATAGGTTTAAATTCAATGGCCATTGACAAAAAAAAATCCTTGAATCAAAATCCCATAACAATAATTGTCCTGTTGATGAAAGAAATTATAAATTTAAGATTATGATCAAAAGACTTTTCTCTTCTCTAGTGATATGGTTTTACAATTCCACTCAGCTATGATCCTTGAAATTTTTGTGACTTTACAACTCCTTACATTCCAAAGTTTTGGTTAGTTGAACCCTCCTGCAAAACTATAGATACCTATAATTTAAATAGAATAGTCTTCTCATCACCTTAATACCATCCAATATTTTTAATTACCATTAAATATTTTTATAACCACGAATATTAACCCATGAGATATTGTATTGGTGTACTAGTGAACATGATGTGTCCACCAATCACTAAGTGGGAGGTGTTTTAAACATTCATGAAATCATCTCAGTTTTACCCTATTTTCCATAAAGAGGACCAATGGATTTGTGGGCACTAATTTTGGAGAAAGAAAGGGAAGCTTCTATTACAATACATAATTGAGTTTAGAAAACATGTCCTTCTATTGGGAATATATCCTAACCACCCAAATGTATTCCTCAAGTATATAAATGGTTTGCATAATAACTTAAGGAGACAAGTCATTCTCTTTAAAATCAATATCATTGATGAACCATGTCTACAAGAATAATATGTACATATGCACAAGAAATGACAACCAAATGGCTGAAGAAGATCATAGACTAACAAGGATCTTCTAGGGAGGGAAAAAAGAAGAGGAAACAAAAGGGAAACAGGATAATTACCATTTCACATTAGCACAAGGATACACAAAACCAATGCAACCATTGTAACATCAATTGGACTATGTAAGATAAGTCTTGGAAGCTAAAATCATTGTTGAATATAGAGAATTACAAAAAGAAGAACAAGAAGAAGAAGATGTTGAGCATGGATTCAGTTAATTGGGTAGAGATTCGTTGGAATGTAGATGAGAAGATTTTACACACTATAGTCTAGAGGGAAGTGAACATGAGGAGACTCGATGATAAGGAAGAGAAGGAAATTAATAAACCCTTCCATATCATGATCTAAGTCGAAAAGACAAATATAAACATGATATACAACTCTAGATCATAAACCAACCTAGTGTAAATGGATCTAGTTAGTAAGCATTAATTAGAATTTCATGACCATTGTCTCCCATACATGTTCGGATAGGTAAATAATTATGTATATTAAATTAGAGTCACTAAGCATTACAAGATTAGATTTTCCATAAGTTCAAACTACCTTGATGAACTGGAGGTACATGTGGATCTAGTTGATGTGTGTGGTGTAGTGTTTGGGAGACCCTAAATGTACATGAGGGATGGGATATTCATGAGGAGAAAAAAAAACACTTTATCATCAAGGATGGGAAATCATTCATCATAAATTTGCACAAATCTAAATACACATCTTCCTCGTAAGTGCCAACCAAGAAAATAAATTGATTTCTCAAGTATGGAGCTTATGTTTCTCTACTTGAGATCAAATTATCAAGAATATGAAATGGTAGAAGTAAAGGAATCTCTAAAGAGATTTAATAAATACATAAACACTAGTTGGAGGAGAGTTTTCAAGCATGGAGGGAACTTTTCTAGGATTCTTAGGAGATACCACCTAAGAAATAACTAAATCATGAGATCCAATTTTTTCCCAACTCTCCATTTCCTAACATAGGCTTACATAGACAAACCACACTAGAAGGGGGGTGTTGTGGAGAAATACTTTCAATAACTATTGGAGAAGGATGCAATTCAAGCAAGAACCTCACCTTATTAGTCTCTTATTATCGTAGTTACAAGGGAATATTGGACTTAGAGAATATATCTCACATATAGATCCCTAAATAATACCACCATTAATAATTTGTATGCTATGCCCAAGATCCATGAATTACTAGATTAGCTACATGAGTCCAAGTAATTCACCAATTTGGATCTCAAATAATTATACCACTAGGTAAGAGTCAAACAATAAGTCACCTCGAAGACTGTTCTCAAGGAAAGGAGAGGATTATATTAATAGTTGGTGATGCATTTTGATTTATGTAATCCACTCGCTAAATATATGCATTTGATGAATTATGGATTGTGGTGCTTTCTAAGTTCATTTGTAATAATGCATTTGGATGATATATTGAGATCTAGATCTACTTGGGAATATTATACCTCACATTTGATGAAGGCACTAGAGACACCCTAAGAAATATCCAACTTGAAAAAGTACATGTGTATTAGTCCAAAATGTAGTAAGATGTAGTTTGGATCACAAGAGGATGCATACTTTGTTGTACCAATAAACCAAGAGGATGCATACTTTGTCTCTATACCTACTAGGACATGGCAGAGCAACTCCATGGATTTTTTGGGTGGTTTTCCATGAACTAGGTGGGGACATGACTATATATTTATGGTATTTGTGGTAGTAGACATATTTAGTAAGATGTGAAGCTCATTCCTTATGAAAAAACCATAAGGGTTTTGTTCCTTGAAATGATATTGGTGCATTTTGAGATACCAATGAGCTTCATTTCAGTTAGAGATACCAAAATTCTCAACTCCTTTTGGAGTATAGTTTGGGAGAAGATGGACATGAAGAGACCTACAAATTCCATTCACAAATGGATGGGTAGACATAACGTTTCTTCATTATTTGAAGGGCTACACTAAAAAACATCTAAGAACATGGGATAATAATTTCATATATATTCCTTTTCTTATAGCAAAGTAATCATACTTCCACTACAAAGTTCCCCTATGAAACATGCTTTGGATATTTTCCACATTCACCTTTAGATGTTGTATGTGGACAACATGGAGTAGAGAAAGAAGACAACATGGGAGAATCATTAAAGGTTGTAATGTTCATTGAAAATATTAAGAAAATCGGATTTTCGAGTACAGGGACAGTGAAGAAGTGACAAAAAACGTACAAAGAGGCATGACCATGACAAAGTTAAGAAGAAATTCAATGCATGGGACCAATTTTTTTTTCACTTGAATAAAGATAGGTGGTAGGGTCCTAGCAAGAGGATTAAGGATCTAGAATATGGTAATTTGTAAGTGTTGGAACAGGTAAGTGATACCACTTATAAACTCAGGCTACCTCTATACATGATAAATTACCTAGCAATGAATGTGGAAAAGTTGAAAGGCTATGATCCATTCATGTTGGATCATGAAAATGACGAGCAATTCCTACCTACCATAAAATACTTTGCATCAAGAGCCGAGGCAAAGTTATCAAAGGATATAGTTTTTCTTAAGAAGTCCGAGGCAACAAGAACTTTGGCAGGTTTGGTTAAAAGGACATCTTCTAGGCATGCCAAGTGTTACTCTAAGATTGAAGTTAAAAAATATTTTCCTCACCTTCTTCAATAAAATATTTGGGGACCAAAAACCTCTCAAAATGGGGAGGTATGATTGGAAATGGATCACTATATAATTTTTCATCTATTTTGTTAGTTTCCAAAGTGAAAAAATGGAGACATAAACTTGTAGAGTCCATTTGAGGGGAAAAATTGTAAATAATGTTCTAAAACCTTTGTCAATGTGAACAATGAGAGTTTTCCAGCATACCAAAGAGAACCTCAATCGGACTTTATAGAACGAAGTTATGTCTCCTACAAATTGAGGTTATAAGTTCACCACTATAGTGCGAAGTGGATGCCACATCCACTCTCATTATTCACATACGTGGATATTCTCACATGTGGCTTTTGAAAAAAATTTAGATGATTCAAACCCTAATAGTAATCACAAATTTGGACATGCAAACAACGACCTTAATCTTAGATGGTTATCAAAGAAAATTAAAAGTTGCATGATGTTTATCAAAGCATATTAAAGGTTGCATCTCAAGGAAGGAAAGAAAATCCATGCCTATTACATTGATTTATTGTTTCATAGATAAATAGAGTAAAAGAGTCAATGTGTCAATGCTCATCATTTTATGTGAATTATTTGGCTTTCACATAGAGAATTTTCTACTAAACATTGTATGTATTCAGTATGTGAGATATTCATTTTGTTATTTTTTTAGTATGTGAGATATTCATTTTGTTATTTTTTTAGTTTATATTGAAGATTAAATTTATAGTGGGTTTAATGATTAAGTATATAATGGTCCTAATAGTTAAGAATATGTTTTTCATTTTAAGAAATAACGAGTTCAAATACAGAGAGGAATATTCATTATTCTTAAATTCAATACTTAACTTTAGTAAATGGTTATGTAAAATGTATTGATAGGTTTGAGTGGTAATGACATTCCTTTGCATCACTTTGTCCGAATACAGGAGTTCTCTGATCGTGCATTTAGAGATTTGGGAAATTTAGCATGTTTATCAGATCTGTAGTGTGTTTGGGATGAGGCCGTAACAAATGCACTAAATTATATGGGCTCAAGTTGGCGATAATGTTGATCTGAGCATGTTTGGAAAATCATCGTTGTGCCGATGTTGCTGATTTGTTCCTTCTTTTCCTTTTACATCTAACTCCTCGTGTTTGTGAAACCTCGAAAATGATTATTCCGGAACCCAATATACAAAACTGTGTTCAATTTGGTAAACTATTCCCATGGGAGACAATCTACAGGAGTTTTTGAATCGATATATCATTACAGTTCAGCAACAAAATCGCTTTACGTCACCGAAATCCACAATAGATTGTCAAGTTCAATTCAGACGCATATTCAACTATACTGAATAAATATCAAGCTCGTTGTAGGCATTAATGGAGTGTATATGATAACATAAAGGTCTTTGTAGGGAGTAACATGGTCGCATTGTAAGCATTAATGAACTGTATATCATAATATCACGACAGTTATAGTTATATATGGACGTAACATTCAATGTTACATACCAGGCTGGATATTGGTCTCCATAGCACTCCGTCTATAGGATCTGACTGTGATATAACCCATAGTCAGAAATCTCGGATCCTTGCAAGTTCTCTGAAACGACTAAAACGATTGGCGACGGGTGGACATATTTGATTTGTTGACGGGACAGCAATAAGATTTATTTATCAACGGTATGGTTCGATTCAATCAGATTTAAAAATCCCTTTCAGTCCACTCCATGGCCCTCACAAGTCTACTTTTTAGTAGCATGGTTGAAAGCATATTACCTTGCCCTCTCTCTATTACTTTTCGTGTAGCCAAACTAGGGTTGAGTCAATAAAACAAGCTTTGCTCGTTGAAGAACAAATTTTAGTTTGTTCAATCCGTAACTTGTTTGGTCGAAAGTTTAAGGTCAGGAATTTTTTTATCATTTCCTTTGAAAGAAATCAAGAAATGGTGCCTTGGACAATCCATAATTATAAATTAACGACGAAGAAGTTCTTGGAGTCGTATACCCTGCCGCTATTAAAGACGAACATAACGTGTTGAATGTCTTCCACGAGCTTACTGGAGACAAATTTCAAATAAGAACAACTTTTATATAAAATTTGATAAATCTCTTTTGTAACTACATATCAGAGGCTATTGTGACTATAAAATTGACCGTGTTGCATAAGATGAAACTTTATGGGAAGAATTATAGTGAATATATCTATGAAGTCGAGCCATTTTGACATGACGGGTAATATGATGTGGAACCACCCTTGACATTACACGTTATTTGATATGAGTCGAGCTGCTTATTGTAGTGGAACTCTTTACTCCAAAAGGAACTTGAGAAATGGAATAAACAAAATAAGGGTTCCACGAACGTGAACCATCTTCATTCCTCTAGAAACCTCACTAGCCATGACTAGGAGATGCCCTCGATGCCCTCGCTAATGCATTTGAAACTTGCCATGGTGTTTGAAGTGCTTAGTATTGTAGAGGAGTACCAAGTCAATTTTTTGTTTTTGATATGGCAATCATGTCGTGCCTTCTGTGTGACTACTCGACCATTTAGTGGGACTACATGAAAAATAAATCTTCCTCTAATTCCATAACTATGCAAGTCCTCTTTGGATTTTTTTTTTGGTTTTTTAAAGCAACTTCAACAATGAATATACTCTATATTAGAAATTCTGCAACTATTAGTTCTTCTATCTCATAGACCAAGCTGAAAGGAGCGTGCTTCATTAGCTTCTTGGTTGTGATTTGGTATTCCTACGGTATCTACTCATCCTAACCATCACCCTTAATGGCACAAATCTTTGCTAGGCCTTCCTTCAATATCTTATTTAATGCCTCAATTCTAAGATTTTCTTGTAGATGATGGGGACTATGTTATCCTTTAGGTTACTCTAAAAGTTTTAACACCATGTTTGGGAGTGCTTCATGAAATTTGGGGTACATGGTTTATGTTCTACCATAATATGGTTTTTGAAATATTTAGACATGGGAAATGGTTTTTGATGGACTTGCAAATTGGAGTTGATTTACTCGATTATTGCTTGATCTTTGTTGGGTGCTTCCTTGGAATTTTTCCCTAAGAAGTTGAAGATCTCTTGAAAACTTGGGTGAGATTATACCTAACATGAGGAACATTTTTCATTATAGAGGAAGGCATTGGGCCCTACATAGCACAAGGTGTCTTAGGTTCTCCCATGGAGGCTTAGAGTTGGCTTAGGGATGCCTAGGTTGAAACATTGCTCATGTACGAGTAGTGGAGCTAGTGTATTACATGGATTAGGAAGATTGATGGAGTCTTTGGATGCTTGTAGCATAAGTGTTGGTCACACCTCATGGTGTGCCCTTGCATGCATATTCTTGCTTTTGTATGACACCACCTTAGAGCTAAACATGTGTATACTTACAATGTAGCACTTCACAAGTGTAAGCCTCCATGTGATTATTGTAGGTTGCTTGTAAGGGTATTGACCAACATTTCTATTGTTAGACACCTTTACCTATCATATATTTAAAGAAAGGAGAGATTCGTTCACTCACTCATCGTTCTTGTTCATTCTTATATAAATATGTGATCAAGAAGAGAACACCATTTTCCTCCATCTCTTAGATCTTCATAGGTACTTGATATCTCTATCTTGGAGTCACTAGTGTTTCTTGAGCTTGTAGGAGCATCTTAAAGACTAGAATTAGGGTTTCATCCATTGGAGATTTGTAGATTAGGATTTTGAGATGAAACCCTAGGTTGTACTTGGATAAGATAAGAAGAGGATATGCCCTACCTTGGAGGTCTTACTTGAATGATTCATGCTTTTTGGATCTCCTTGGTTGAGCTAGGGTTTTCTTGGTTTTCCCTGGCTAAGGTTTTGGAGAGCTAGAGGATATTATTAGCTTTATGATAAGGATACAATATTTACATGAACTTCATATTCTACATATTAATGAATTTTCTAGTCATTAAATACTTGTATAATTTACATTTTTTATTCTCAACCATTTATGTTCTTCATGATTTGTAATTTCCTTCAGAACAAATTATTGGAAACAAAGATGCAGGAGTTGAGATTAGAAGAAAAATCTTCTCACTAGAACAAACACACCTAGAACTCTCATCTACAATTGAACCAAACTATTTTGAAGAAGCCAACAAGGATGAATTTTGGAAAAAGGCCATGGATGAAGAATTGGATCAAATAGAGAAAAATGACACTTGGAACTGGTTCCAAGACCAAAGAATAAGAATGTGATCGGCACAAAGTGGGTCTTCAGGAATAAATTGAATGAAGATGGACATGTTACAAGGAACAAAGCTAGATTGGTATGTAAAGGATATGCATAGGTTGAAGGAATCGACTTTGAAGAGACATTTTGCCCACTTGCCATAATGGAAGCAATCTGTTTTCTTTTATCTTATGCATGCTCCAAAAATATTAAAATGTATCAAATTGACGTAAAATCAACTTTTCTTAATGGGGAAGTTGAGGAAGAAGTCTTCATTGAACAACCAGAAGGATTTTAGTTGTCAGAAAATGCAGATTATATCTGTAAATTAAAGAAGGCCTTGTATGGTCTAAAAGAGGCTCCTAGAGCATGGTACTCTAGACTGGATAAGTATCTGCAGCAGGAAGGGTTCAGAAAAGGAAGTGTAGACAACAACCTCTACATCAAGGTAAGTCAAGGTAATATTTTATTAATTTAAGTTTATGTTGATGATATTATTTTTGGTAGTGATGATGACTTGTTAAGCCAAAAATTTGCAAAAGATATGCAAAATGAATTTGAAATGTCGTTACTTGGAGAACTATCCTTCTTTCTCGGATTTCAGATACACCAAAGCAACCAAGGAATTTTTATTTCTCAAACCAAGTATATTAGAGAAATGATAAAAATGTTCTGTATCAAAGATTCCAAACCAGTTATCACTCCCATGCAAACCTGCAAGTTGAGAAAAGATGATCATTCGAAGTTTACAGATCAGAGGCAATATAGGTCAATGATTAGCAACCTACTATATGTGACAACATTCATATCAGATGTAATTCAGGCAGTTCGAAAAGTGGTACGATTTCAAGCAGCACCAAAGGAATCACATGTATTAGTAGTGAAGAGGATTTTCAGATATCTCAAAGGAACATAAGAGTTTGGATTATGGTATCCAAAAGGAAAGGATCTATCACTTATTGCCTACACAAATGCAGATTAGGTAGGTTGTATTGATTATCGATGAAGCACCAATGGAGCAGAATTCTACTTGGGTGAGTGTTTAGTATCATGGCTAAGCAAGAAACAATCATCAATATCCTTATCTATAGCCGAGGCAGAGTATATTGCAGCAGGATCATGTTGTACATGGGTTCTTTGAATGAAACAAACTCTGACAAATATACAGGTTGAGTATGATGAGCCCATTCCAGTCTATTGTGATAATACAAGTGCCATTAGTATCTCAAAGAATTCGGTGATGCACTCCAAGATGAAGCACATTCCAATCAAGTATCACTTTTTACGGGAACAGGTTGCAGAAAAGAACATCAGAGTTGAGTATGTGGGCACAAAAGAGCAAGTGGCAGACATTTTTACAAAACCACTTCCATGGAAAGCCTTTGAGTATCTTCGCCAGAGACTCGGAGTTATTTATACTCCAAAATGAATGCTCTTGAATGCTTATCTTATATATCTTAGATGTACATGAGGAAGCCCCATAAGAAACAGTTCATCCAGGGGGAGTAGCCCCAGATGGAAAGATACCTTTTCAATTGATGACAAAGGGGGAGAGATTTATGAGCTGCAGAGGACATAGGCATGGTTCCAGGCGGAGCATATTTATCATATGCAAAGGACATAGGCATGGTTGCAGGGAGAGAATGAGTGATATGATTTCACTATTCCATCAGAGTGTTGCCATCAATGCCAAAGGGGATATTGTTGATTAAGGTTGGTTGTCATTGATGTTAACCCTTGAAGAAAACCCGTAGCACAAAGGTTGGGTAATGGATCCAAGATTTTTTGATGTAAATATGACTTGTTACTGTCTTGTCATGGTTGATAACAAGTAGAAATGGATCAACTCCAAGGTGGTCCCCTTATTGTGAAAGACCTCATGGGAAGACCCTTTGCAGATTGAGTTATCCTAGAAGTATGGTTAGAGAAACCATGCCTATTTGTGCAATAATGAGATGAAGGTAAGTGAATTTGTGAGTTAAAATATACTATATGGATAGTTCTTGTAATTCCATTTCCTGTGGTATGTGGAATGTCACATAACTCCTCATGGTTAGAGAGTTATGACCATGAGAAGTTGGAGAACCTAGGTTTGGGTAATGGACCTAAGTTTGTTTGATGGATAATAGTATGAGTTTTGATATATTTTCATGTAATACTATTATATATGGATGGTACATGTCATTCCATTTCTGATGGTATGTGGAACGTCACATAAGTCCTCATGGTTTGAGAGTTATGGCTTTACGAAGTTGGAGGACCCTCTTATGTCATCTAAAAGCCCCAAAAGTGTCAAAGTAGTCAAAGTGGATTAAGAGATTTTAGAAGGTA
>CBVK0100094795.1:0-14209 GCA_900067695.1 Picea abies | reverse complement strand
AGCACCAACTCCCTGGTTTCTCTAGCACCAACTAGAAGGAAGCACCAACGCCCTGTGTTCAAGCACCCAATTGAACCTCTGAGGACAATAGTCCTCCCTAGCACCTCCCTACCACCCTGTTTTATAAATATTTGCTACTAAAACTCATTACAGTGATATAATGTTCAACAATAGATTACCAAACTCATCATTGTTCTGTTTCATTTTGTTTCTATGTCTAACTCACTACCTTCCTGCATACATGACTTGCGTTGTCTGTTCTTCTGCTTTTTATGCTCTGTGCACCATGTCCATTCACTGCATAGTTCCTCTTATGTTCAATTCAACTAATTCACTCTGATCCTTCTTCATGCATGAATCAACTTCAACAACAACATCCATAGAAACTCCAGCAACAACTCCAACCTCATCTCTTCTCTGTACCATGTATTTATAGATTCTGTGCACCTTGTGCATGCAATATTCGCCATTCCTCTGCATGCTCATACTACGCCAATTTACTCCACATCTCAAATGCTCTGCCTGATCATCATTGCAACTCTTCAGCTTCTCTGGTGGTTCCCACCACGCATCCATCATCACTGGGTGTTTTGCTAAGATTCCTTAGCCTCTCTAGTAGTTGAGACTCTTCGTCTTCTCTAGCACAGTCGAGCTTATCCTTTATTTTCAGTTACAGGCTTCAATGCTCATCCACCTGTCAATACCTCTAAGAATCGTCTTCCTTCACTAGACGAAGCTTGGAGACTCTTCATCTCCTTTGGTGATCACACAGAGGTCTCTTCGAATTCTCTGGCAGAGACCATCAATGGTTTCTAGCAGTTACACTACGAGGAACAATATTAGCCCTCCGATTATGCTCAAATTCACCTGCACCGTTGGATTGGCTCCATGCGATCTTGCATTCATTTCAGCATTTCGACATTCGGCAATTTGGCATTCAGGTGACCAAGTGTCTCGACACTCCCAGTCGCGATCCCTGAAAAGGAGCATGGTTTCTCTATCTCTTTCCTCCATCTCTCGCCGATGTGACCAAGGGCTGTGATCACAGCCTTTATTCAATAATTGCATTTGGTAATTTCTTGTTTCGACACTTCAACACTCCTGTGGTTATGTTTCTTTCCTCTCCAAGTTGCGATTTGCGAAACTCTGAAATGAAGTCGGATCAACGGTCCAAAATCTTGGTGTATTGACGGTCCAAATCTTATCGTAAGTTCGCATCTCGCAATTCCTGTGATGGAGGTTCTCATCACTCCAAGTCGCGATAGGCAAAGCTCCGAGATGGAGCTCAGATCTATAGTTCACGTTCTTGGTGATCCAATGGTCCTGATATTTTTGCGATCTTGCATCTCGTTGTTCCTTAGATGGAGGTTCTCATCACTCCGAGTCACGATAGGAGAGACTCCAAGATGGAGCTGGATCAACGGTCCAGAAAAAACCTCGATCTGACGGCTAAGATAGTTTCGCGATTTCTCATATCGCGAATTCGAGAGGTTAGGGAACTCCGTTCCTTTGACTTTCTAGTTAGGGACATGATGATCTTTCGCCACGTATCCTATGATCCAATGGTCCAGATCTAATCTTGATTCAATGGCTCAAATCATATCGCGATTTCAGCATTCTTGTTGCAAAGTGTTTCGACACTCCAACTTTCGGTATCCGAAACCCCGATAGCCAAAACTCCGAAATGGAGTTGGACCACTGCTTCGATCTTGCACTTTAAAGAACTTGCAGGTTCTTCCTGATCCAATGATGGTTGGACCCTGTGCTCGGATCTAATGCCAGAGATCTATCCTCCATCTTTGCACTCCTCCTGTCTAGATTCAGATTTGACGGTCATTGAGAATTTTGAATGGGATCCAACGATCAATGTCGCTTCTCTGCCCGAGCTTACGCATCCTCCTTACTTAGAAAAATTTCTAAGTGCCAAAGGCCTCGACCTTTGATCTGCCTAAGATCCTGAGTATGCTATCTCTCTTGAGCTTTGGCAATGAGTTAACCTTTTCCCTGGTGCACACCTACGCACTGTGTGCGACTCTGTGCTAATCCTCCTTAGCTTACGTTGTTCCTATTTTTCCATCGATTCACACACTGTTCTTTCCATCAATGACAAGAACAGACTGTCTGTAAAACATGCCAACAAGTCCTAGTACCCGCACATACAATGGTGGCACCTCTAAGCTTACGCCCCTAGATTGATGATTTAATGATCATCAATTAAGCTAATTAATTTTCTCAACATTGTTGGCATCGTTGTCGGGGAGGTGCTAGAAGGGATTAGAGCATGGGTAGGATATTTTCACAAGTTTTTGTATTGTAGCTATAATGAAAATTGGAGGAAGAGAAGAATGTAAGATGCAAAGGTTCCCTTGCTTTAGAATTTATGAAGGGGTTCTATCCAGATGCATTCACTTTGGTGAGTTTCTGCAAATCCTTATTGTTTCGTTTCATGCAAGTGTGTTTATTTTTTTCAAATAAGTGTGTTTTCTTTTTACATAAGTGAGTTTTGTTTGTAAAGAGATAACTCGTGTGAACATATGACTTGGTGACAACAAGGTCTCAGTAGAATGAGGATTTCAAGTGCAGGATTGTATTTTATATTTCTCAATTATACTTTGAGTGGTGTGCTTTTGCTTCTGTTGATTTCATTTTATTTTTAAGGTGCTATAAGAACCCCCATACTTCTAATCCATTTATGAGAAGGAGCTTCTGATCATCCAGAAGAACAAAATATGCTCAGGAACATTTTGAGCAAAGGAGAAAATTGTATTACAAGGATCATCTCAAATCCTTGTCCACACTCTAGAATTGTCACTAAGGATGAAACTGCATTCCAAGAAGTAGTAGTAGAACAGAGGATCCATGCACCACAAGAGGAGAACTTAGAAGTTTCTTCTAGTTATCCTTATCAACATCTAGAAAATATCCAAGAAGAGTGTACCATAACTGATGAAGAGAAACACTTAGAGCTAAATACTGAAGAAATTTTGGCATACCTATCACTAGATCCCTTGTATATTCTAGAGTGTGATGACCAACCTTCCAAAAACCTTAAAAACTCTAATTTTACAATCATGTTTACCAATGCACTACATTGTTATTGTAAAATTTATTTTGCACAAAGTTCCACCTATAAAAAGGCATACACAAGAGGGTAGATTTGAATATTTCCTAAGTATTCAACAACCAAAGTATCCCCCTCATAAACTTTCTTGTATACACTTATCTGTGACTACTCAAAATCGTTGAACTTTCCTCTCCAACTCTATTTGTTCTCCCTTATCTCTAGCTCCCACAAATCTTGACTTGAAAGATGCTCTTGTTCTTGGATTTATGTTGGCTTTGGTAACTTTATTATGTAACATCCCTAAGATTTATTGTTTCCTCTATAAATGATCTCCTCTCCATATTATCTCTCACTACCATGTTTTCTATGGAATTTGAACCGTTGTACAATAATAAGCTCTTCCTTTAGTAGCCTTCCTACAAGATTTGGTTGCGTTGAGAATCCATTTCCCTTTCCATTCTTCATGGTTATGCTAACAATTTGTTTTCCTTATTTTACTTGGTGGTTATGTTGGTGTGGGATCCACATGATTTACACATGACAACTATAGGTGTTGATATGGACCACTAACAACAAACCTACATGCTACACACATGGTCCTATATTATTATCATGTTGTCATGGTAGACATAGCCTGTGACTTTTCCCATTAATAAAAAAAATTATTGGGATTTGTTCTTGGGTTTTATTAGCATAGCCTTGTAGATGAAAAACCCACCAACAAAAAACAAGCTAGGTTTTTCTCTTTACTAGGATTACGTTCATTTCTCCTTCACCGAAAATATGGCCTCAGAACTCAATGACTCCTTTTACCTTCTTATTTATTTTTCCATATCAATTTTATAGGATTTTTCTTTCTAGATGAAAATTTTGACCTCAAAAACTTGACAAAAGTTTCTTCTACTCAATTTTTGGGCCTACCAAGGTTTATGTCTTAGATTTTGTATGTTTTCCTGGATGGATGGAAAACCATAGTAAAATAATTTTGTCCCATTCTTTTCTCAGTGTTTGGCTTACCATTTGTTTGGGGTTTGACACTGCATTTTGTTCAATATTTGGAGTGTTACATTGTTAACTCTTGATGCAGGAGCATCAAGAGCATAGTTATGGGAAAGAAAAAAACCCAGGATGAGGAGGATGATGATGATGGTGCAGGGAGAATAAAGTTATAGGTATTATTGGGCCCCTAAATTGACATTCTTTTACCACTAGTAAAACACTCTTTTAACCGATTGATCCGTCCTTTTTTCTTAAGTTCTCTCTCATATTAGCATAATTATGAAAGGATTTTGATGAATATGTTACTCCAAGAAAATAAGGTAAATTTGTCATTAATTATGACTATTTCCATTGTTTTGGTAGCTTAGGAATATTATCGATTGACTCATCACTAATGAAGTTTTCCTCCAAGTCCATATCTTGCAACACACATAGAGTTCCTACAACACCATCATTGCTCCTCATACTTCCATGTATCCAAAGGATAAATGGACACATTGAAATCATAGTTGGATGCTTCTAGATGGTTATGTACCCATCATATCATGCCCATGTCACACATGTGAGTCTCCAAGTGCTTGTTCAAAGTTATGGCCAAAATTAATAAGAAATTTACAGACAGATAACTTCAGACGTGATTTCTGAGATGAATAAGAGGAATATCTACAAATGAAAATATGGGTTTTGTGCAGAAATGTCTCAATTGGGTTCCTCTTAGTTTGATTTCCAATATTCGAAACAATTTGAGAGATAATCCTAGTTCTCTAATATGGGTTTGTCCAAATTTTTTGTTGTGGCTGAATTTTCTGAAATTGTAAAACTCAGATTGAATTAGAATTGTTAGTTCTGGGTTTGGGGGATTGTATCTTATTATTATGATTGAATTTTGTGTATAAGTATGCACTCATTGTAAGAAATGAGAGAGAAATAACCAGATCATTACTTTGTTCTTTAAAACTTGTATTGTTGAATTTTCCACATTAATAAGGGAGCAATCAAGCTGATGTTTGGAGGTAGATTTAAGTGAGAATGATCAATCTTTAGTGTTGCATATCTCTTACAGAAGTAATCCAGCTGGGAGGACTGCTCAACTTGGACAATGCCACAATTTAGTTCTTTAGAATTAGATTAAGGTAAGTATAATTTCCTTTCTTTGCAAATTGTAGATAAATGTAATTAATTAAATCCTAGATTACTTGCTTTAGCTTTTATTCATTTACTTGTATCCTATAGTTCATGAGTAAGGTTTTGTTTTAGAATCCCTTGAACACCTGACTATTGAGTAGGTGAAATATCGGGGTTGGTTCCATTGAAGAAGCCTTGACACTATTGTATCAAATAGCACATCTATTAGATCATGAATGCTTTACATGCCTTGTTTTTTCTTTTGCAATCATAAGAATAGTTTCACTTGAATGTGGGAACGAGATTACATGAAACTTGGGAATTTTTTGAGTGAAAGATTGTAGCCTGCACTAGAAGGATATTTTCTTGTTTTTCTTCCCAATGAACAAGTTTCTTATGATTTGCAAGTGTAATTTCATGTTCTTTTTCATCGATTAGATAGTCATGTTAGTCCTAGTACCTGCACATACAATGGTGGCACCTCTAAGATTATGCCCCCAGATTGATGATTTAATTATCTCAATTAAGTTAATTAATTTTCTCAACATTGTTGGCGTCGTTGTCGTGGAGGTGCTACAAGGGATTAGAGCATGGGTAGGCTATTTTCCCAAGTTTTTGTATTGTAGCTATAATGAAAATTGGAGGAGGAGAAGAATGTAAGATGCAAAGGTGCCCTTGCTTCAGAATTTATGAAGGGGTTCTATCCAGATGCATTCACTTTGGTGAGTTTATGAAAATCCTTATTGTTTCCTTTCATGCAAGTGTGTTTTCTTTTTATGTAAGTGAGTTTCATTTGTAAAGAGATAAATCATGTGAACATATGACTTGGTGACAACAAGGTCTCAATAGAATGAGGATTTCAAGTGCATGATTGTATTTTATATTTCTCAATTTTACTTTGAGTGGTATGCTTTCGTTTCTGTTGATTTCATTTTATTTTTAAGGTGTTGTAAGAACCCCCATACTTCTAATCCATTTATGAGCAGGAGCTCCAGATCATCCAGAAGAACAAAATATGCTCAGGAACATTTTGAGCAAAGGAGAAAATTGTATTAACATTTTGAGCAAAGGAGAAAATTGTATTACAAGGATCATCTCAAATCCTTGTCCACACCCCAGAATTGTCACTAAGGATGAATCGCCATTCCAAGAAGCAGTAGTATAACAAAGGATCCATGCACCATAAGAGGAGAACTTATAAGTTTATTCTAGTTATCCTTACCAACATCTAGAAGAGATCCAAGAAGAGTGGACCATAGCTGATGAAGAGAAACACTTAGAGCCAAAGATTGAAGAAATTTTGGCATACCTATCACCAGATCCCTTGTATATTCTAGAGTGTGATGACTAACCTTCCAAAAACCTTAATGGCACAACAATCAAAGAGGACCAGAGAAACAAAGACTACATTGAAACTTTGTTCCAAACAATCATTAGGCCACACCATTCCTCCATTTTCCAACACTTCTTGAAATCATCTCCATTAAATAAACTGACCTCTCATATCCTGGTACTCATTAAGGTATACTTTTCAAATTTGGATATGAGTCTAAAAGATATCATGTTGCATGAATGGATGCATTGGAAATACTCCTACACTTGAAAAAATTCTTTCTTTTTAAAGTAAAGTAGGATAGTGTAAATAAATGAATAAAATATTAAAAAGAAAAATAAATCCAGTTGTGAAAACTAGTTCATTGGCGCAACTGGACATGATTTTTGCTTTAAAACTAGGAAACTGGTGGGTAAAACTATCAATAAGGTTCTAGAAGTTAATGTTGGTTCATTTTTTATGGTTCTTCAAATCGATTATGTTTTATGCTCATGTCGGATGATGTGGGATTCCTTAAGGCCCACCTTCCGACAAGTCTCATCCCATTGACTCCAACACATCATCTGGGATCGAGATTAGAGATGTTTATAAGTACCTTGAGGCCTGCATGCCTTAATGATAGGTTCTCTTGCTATTAGGAATGGAATATATTAATGTCCATTGACTGATGGATTATATAGGTGTTCGACTCCAACACATCCATTGACACCAACTAGAATGTACTTTTGTACCTTGATGCCCACTGACACTAATGGTTGTGTTGATGTTAGTGGTAGCACCAAACATGTATTTCCACATAGGTCTATGTGTCTAGACATGTGGAGATTTTCCAAATCTTTCTACTCTTGAATTTACTTTAGATTAAAGGAATTATTAAAGTAAATTCCTTTTATTAATTAATTATGTAATTAGTTAATTGAGTTATTTATGAAACATGCTAAAAGTAATTAGCATGCAATATTTAATCTAAATCTAAAAGTGAGTGTGAGAATTAATATCAACCATAGATCACTTTTGAGATTAGAAATAGATTGTAACTCACGATTATAAAAGCAAGGATAGGGTGCAGGATATTTAGACACTTGACAGGTGTTGAGGGAGTCAACACAGAGTATTGGATCATGAAGGATTGTGGTTCAATATCTTGGATAGGTGAAGAAGGACTTTCATCTATAGATCATACAGGTCAAGGAGAAGAGAGAATAGAGGTATATGTAGGTGGGTTTCAATAGAAGAAAGCCACAAGAAAGAGTCAAATTGTATGGATTTTCCATATGGACTTTCTGTACATATTTGTGGTGCACAAAGGAGATAGTCACGAAAATTCGTGGGTCATAGTGGGGAAAGTCAAAAATATCCACGGGTCACCAAAGATATAGTCACAAATGATTATAAAAGTGTTCCAGACTTGGTTGTATAGTCGGTCAAACCTTGTCAGGTTAGTCTGCAATTGTATTTCTCTCAATGGGCCATTATCCCTGTTACGAGAGCCCTAATTTTAGCATAATAAAATCATTCTCAACACTGGTTTTCCCTTTGGGGTTTTTCCATGGGTATTTAACCAAAAATTTGGTGTTCATGTGTGCTTGATTCGGTTTCCTTGTTTATGCTTCCACTGCATGATATGGAGTTGAATATTTCAATAGTGTATTATTGTTTTGTGAGCTGCTAATGTGATTGCAGTAAGAAAATTGCTAGATAACAAAGTATCTAGGTGTTGGAGTAAGAATTTCAACATAGTATCATAGCTCATGCTCTGAATGGAAGCTATATCAGTACATGAGCAATTTTCTAGCAACAAGTTACGTCCAGGGCAGTTTATCAGGTCTTAGGGATGCTAGACACACCGTTGAGAGTTGAAGACAGATTGGATGGATCATCCAACTTCCTATCTTGGAAAGAAAGAGTTAATTTGGCGTTGAAGAAGTATGACCTTTGGGAGTTAGTGTATAACGTAGTTACTCCACCAACCAATCTGACAACTTTATATGCTCACAACAAGAAGGAGATCAAAGAGGAAAGTGTCCTCCTAGATTATGTGAAGGATCATCTAGTCCCTCACTTAAATGAGAATATGATGACTAAATAGATGTTTGATGCCTTGTTAAGTTTATTCCAAAGAAATAACATGAATAGGAAGATGATCTTAAGGAATAAAATCATATTGGTTCAGATGTCTATATCAGATAATGTTACTAGCTACCTCATAAGTATCATAGAGGTGTGTGATGAACTTGTGTCCATATGGGAGAAAAAAGAGGATGGAGATCTCGTGAATGTGGCATTGAATAGAATTCCCAAGTCATGGAACCCTTTGTCAAAGGAGTTTGTACTCAAGAGAATATCCTAGATTGGAAGATACTTTGGGATGATTTCATTTAGGAAGAGACTTGGGAAGAGTCTAAAGGAAACAAACAGGGACATAGTAAAGAGAAATTGGCCCTTGTCAACAAGACAAGGAAGGGAAAAGGAAAGAGTTCTAGTAAGAAGGGTAACGATGATGGAGGATCATCATAGCTAGGGAAGAAGAAGGACTTGAGTAAAATTAAGTGCTTCTCATGTCATAAGAATGGTCATTATGCATCTTAGTTTCCGGAGAAGAAGAAGAAGGGTAATGAAAAGACACAGACAAGAACATAAACATAGACGCAACTTGATGAGTTTACAAAAAAAATTGAGAAGGATTACTCAATGATTTATTTCCTTTCTACTAGCGCTACAAAGATGTTTCAGGATAAATCCGTGAGTGCGGACACAAACCGATCTCCCTATATCCACCTGGATCTAGAACAAAACAGGACAGAATAATACACTTTCCCTAGATCTAGACTATTGAATGAACTAAGAGGCAAGGATCATGGACATACCTTATGAACGCTTCCTTGAGTCTCTGTTGTTCCAAGATTTTCTCCAACGCTCATGTTCCGTTCAGATCACAATAGTACAAACCAATCGAAGTGAAGGCAGATCAATATATTCAATAGCTAATCTATACATATGATCAAGGAGTTATGTAATAAAGTGACATCATCTTTATGGTAATAAAGTGACATCATCTTTATGGGAAAGGGACATATTACTGTATTAAATTGATAGAAAGTGAAACTTACAACCTGAGCCTTGATGTTGTAGATCTCCTTTCGATGGCTCCTAGCTTTGACACACACACTTGCTCATGCATGAAGAAAATCAACCACTTTTGATGACCTTGCTGGTGTCTTTAGCTGTTGTAGCATCAATCCTTCATACAATCTTACACTAATTCTCCAATCAATCTCTTGCTAGTTTTCTTCTAACCTTTTCCATAAGAAATCTCCTCAATATATAGGAGAAGATAGATTAGTTACTTGGATAGGAAATCATCCCAAGATATCAGTAAATCCATTACTTAGATAACCATTCGCTAGCCAACTCATCCTTCTAGAAGATTCCCTTCTAGAAAGCTCGATAACTTTATCTTTTTCTTTTCTTTAGAAGATGTTCGCACCCTGATAGTTAGGTACAGTGTGAACCCCTCGCACTCCAGCTTAATGCGGCCTGCGAGAATCAGACATTCTCGCAGGCAAATATATAGGCAGCCTGCGAACCTCCCTTAAAAACATGATTTTTGGAAGCAGACAAATGTAACTTTTCTCAGGAAAGTGTTCTTAGTGAAGAGCTTGATTTTCCATCATCATAACATCATCACGATGACCAAAATTGTGGATAACAAAAGAGGAGTGCTTAGTTCTTGGATAGTGGTTCATCTCGTCATATGGCAGAGGCACATGAGCTATTTAGTAGTCTAATGGAGAAGGACTCAAAGGTTCATGTGGAGCTTGGTGATAATTCCAGGTATGCATTGAAGGGAGAGGGAACATTCACGTTTCATCTTGATTCAGGAGGGTTTTTATATTCCCATGATTGTTTTACGTACCAGGTTTGAAGAGAAATTTTCTTTCAGACTTATTTTTGGAGGAAAGGGGTTTTGTCATCGCTTTTCAGAGAGGGAAGGTACTCATACATCCATAGAAAGATAGCCTGAAAAATGCAGTGGTTGTTGGGGTTAGAGAGGGAACTTTATACAGGTTGTAGGGAAAGCATGCTCAAAATTTGGTACAAAACAATGACAACCTATGTGAGTTGTGGAACAGGAGGTTGGGACACCTACACTACAAGGAATTGTCGATTCAGAGGGAGATTGTTACAGGTCTTCTAGAGTTCTGTCTTGAGAAACAAGGAGTGTAAACTTGGAAAGAATGTTGAGGATTCTTTTCTAATAAACAAGAGTAGGTCCAAGGCGATATTGGATCTTATACATTCATCTATGAGTGGGTCAATGTCAGTATCAACATTATAGGGTTCATCATACTATGTGAAATTTATTGATGGTTTTTCCAAGAAAACATGGGTCTTATTTATGAAGACCAAGGATGAGGTCTTCAATCGGTTCAGAGAGTTCAAGGGTCAGGTAGAGAGCCATAAATAGATGAAGATTAAGGTCTTGAGGTAATAAAATGGGGGAGAGTACATGTCAGATGAATTAAAGTATTTTTGCAAGGAGGCATAGATCAATAGGAATATGACATTCTCATACAACCCTCACCAGAATGGGGTTGCAAAGAGAAAGAATCGGTCCATCATCAGTTCTTCCAAGACTATGATACATGATCAGGAGTTGCCCATGTTTTTGTGGGTTGAGGCATGTAATATAACGATGTATGTGTAGAACAAGAGTCCTCACAGGATATTGGGGGACAAGACCCTGGAGGAGGAATTCTCAAGGGTGAAGTCAGAGATAGGAAATTTGAGGATATTTTGTTGTCCATTTTACATCCACGTGCCAATGGAGAAGAGGACGAATTTGTACCCTTTAGGACAGAAGGGTATATTTGTGGGGTACAGGGAGAACTCAAAGGCTTAAAAGATATTCATTCCATCATAGAGGAAGATAGTTTTGAGAAGATGTGTGAAGTTTGAGGAGAAATTAACATATAGGAGTACTCAGAAGTCATCAACAGTGACAAAGGACAAGGAACAACATGCTTTGAAGGATGAGAAACAATCAATAGTTCATAATTTAGGAGGAGAGGAGGAGTTATCCCCTTCCATCCATGTCAAAGGACCCATATGGATAGTATAAACATTGAGGGATGTTGGTGAGGATCCTAGGAGTGTGGTCAGAGAGTGTAGGCCTTCGAACAAGTTTCCAAACTATATAGTTCTTATGAGTAGCATCATTGATGTTGAGCCTTCTATTTTTGAGGAATAAGCATATCGATAGGTATGGTGGGATGCCATGGTAGAGGAGTACACCTATATTATGAAGAATGATGTTTGGAACATAGTGATGACATCGGAGGGGAATTCAGTTGTGAGTTCCAAGTGGCTCTACTAGATCAATCATGTTGTATATGGTAGCATATAGAATTTCAAGGCGAGGTTTGTGGTGAGAGGGTTCTCCTAGAAAGAGGTAGTGGACTACGAAGATACATTTTCTCCACTCATCAAGTATTCTTCTATTCGAGTTGTTATTTCTATTACTTCAGTTATGAAGTGGAGGATACATCAAATAGATGTGAAAACAATAGTCCTAAATGAGATCATTACGGAGGAAGAATACATAGAGAAACCTCAAGGATTTGAGGAACATGGTAGGGAGTATCATGTCTGTAGGCTTAATAAATCCTTGTATGGACTCAAACATGCACCTAAAGCATGGTATTCTAGGATGGATGGATACTTGTAGAGTATGGGTTTTACCAAGAGTGAGGAATATACTAACTTGTACTTCATACTTGTTGGAGAGGATCCTCTCTGATGCAGGAGCACCACCAACAACAAGCGAGCGTGGGGCAAACACCAACACATTTTGGCACATGATGAATTGTTTGAAATATTTTTAAGTTTGATACGCCAAACGTAAATGAAACAATTAAGAAAGGGCGTACTTGTAGATTGTAATCAGACCTTGAGCGTCCCACTCTCGTCTGAAGGACTAAGAGGGATTTATGCTAGTAAATGTAAGTAGGTAGCTTTGAATTATTAGATTAGATAGTTTTAAGAGCCAGAGGGAAAAGGGATATAGACACCCTCACTTGTATCATTGTAACATTAGCAGCATAATCAATCAAGAGAGAATAGGAGAGCAGAAGCAGAGAGTTGTGTAGAGTTAACCCCATGTACAGAAGTTCTGGATTAATAAAAAGATCTTTAGTTCAGACTCATGGTGTTCAATTGCTTTATGTGTTTGTACATGTTGATTGATAAATGCTTGTTTTCTCTTTGTTATGCATTTTCTTTGATGCGTGAATGTATGATTTCATATTTAATGTCTGAAATCTAAAGAGAGGGAGAGTAAAGAATGAGTTTCAATTGTTTCTTTGTCTGAGAAAGAGTTTTCCCGTAAGGAGTGCAGTGAAATTGTCTGCAAGGTGTGCATTGACAAAATTTAGAGTTCATCTCTGCAAGCTCAGGAGAGATAACCTTGTTCTCATTCTCATAGAAGTGAAAGTTGAGCACAAGAGCCGTGCAAGGAGTGCGCAGGCCGAGCGAAGTCTCAGAGTTACAACGTGAGAAAAATTATTGAAAGACTGTTGTTGTAGAGAGTGTGCAGAGTCGAAAAATTCAAATACTCAGAGGTATTTGAAGAATTGCCGCAAGGAGTGCATGCAGGAATATTTTTGAAGACTCTAGGTTGTGGTAAAAACTCAGAAGAGTTAGTGCCTTGAATTGTCGGAAGGAGGCACAACGAAGTTGTTTTGTAGGAGGACAAGTTTCGTAAGGGAACACTTTGTTCATTTCATAGGAATGGTCAAGGAGAAATTTGACGGTCAAAATTCTTCGTGGAAAATTCACGAAGTCCCGGAAGCCGTCAGATCTTGTAGAGGAGTGAGAAGGTTATGATGAGTGTTTTTCTAAGTGCAATCTCAGGAGAAATAGGACCGTTGGATTGCCTGTGGATACTCATTTTAGAGTTCAGAGGTTTGAAGGTGCAAAAGAATCCGACAGCACAGAGTGGACAGGTGGCGTACTTGTCGACACGAAGTTGAAATTTTTGTTGACCATTTCGGGGTTTCATGAGTTGGAGAACCGAAAGCCTTGTAGCAAGATTCACGAAATTGCGAAAGGAAAAGTCACAAAATAGTGAAGGAATCTGAGTCGTTCGCTGGAAGAAGGACACGTGTCACAAGATCTTCTCTATTGGGGATTCAGACATTAGAGTTCAGAGGAGGAAGTCTCTTGACTTCGCGAGTGGCGAAGTCGCAAGAAGATCAGGACCATCCACCTGAGGAGGACATGTGGCAGAGATCGAGGGATCTCGCGAACTCGGATGTTCGCCAGGTGAGAGCCCAGTAGTTGGATGCTCCATGTTGCGAGTGGAGAATCACGAGGAGTAAATATAGTCGTTGGATCCAAAAAAAGGGATGACCGTTGGATTAGGAACCCCATCATCTATCGTGCGTTCGGGGGTTTAGGGGTTGAAAGGAGTCATTTTTGAATTCACGAGTAGTGAAGTGCCGAGAGACGAGGCATGGAGGAAACACGTGGCATAACCACAAGGTGGGCCCAGGAAATAGACAGACAGATACACGTTGCCAGGAGGAGGGAATCAACACCCATTGACCTCTCACATCTCGGGGATTTGCGAGATAAGAGTACGTGAGCTTGAACCTTCGACTCATGAAGTCGCGAGCAACGAGAACGTG
>CBVK0100094793.1:0-12129 GCA_900067695.1 Picea abies | reverse complement strand
TTTTTTTTAATGATACGGCGACCACCGAGATCTACACTCTTTCCCGACACGACGCTCTTCCGATCTCACCACGTGGAGTGTGAGCCTCAGGTCGAAGGGTAACTGCCAACAGTGTTAAAGGAGGCCGCAGGTTGCTAAAGAGACGACGGTGGCAACTAGCTGAGCTTTAGAGACTGCAGTGTGGATTGAAGGGATGACTAGGATAAGTCCATTGACAACCAAAAATTCGACGGCTGGGAGCCGCGTAGGAGGTGGAGAGGCAGCACTGGGTGAGTGTAACAGGCTGGAGCTACAACAAGCCATAGGCGGACGATGCTAAAGTGGCAACAACTCGTGCGGGGGGCAAGTGTGTGGGGGCTGGGTGAGTAGAAAAAAAACCCGGTAGCTGCCTATGGTGTGACACACCACAATCGCCAAGAAGAAGGGTAGTCGCCGGTTGGGTCGCAAGTTGCTGCCAGTAGCTAGCCAGCGTGGACAGCCCCAACCACCACGTCACCCATGACAACCGTAGAGGGCAGCAAAGCTGCCCAACAGGAGCCAAGGGGTCAGGCAACCCTTGGGTAGGTCTGGGCAGCATCTGGGCAACGAACTTAATTGCAGGGCAATAGACTGAGATAGCCAGACAACGTCTAGAAAGGCTCCGGGAAGCCCAAAAAAGGACTTGGGCAACAATAGGAGGCTGCGGGCAGCCCTGGGCAACCTTTGGCAAGGGTCCGGGCAGCAGGATCGGGTAGCAAATCTGGGAGGCCAAATTTGAGAAGGTTGCCGAGATGGCAACGTTGGATCATCTCGCCATATGACGGGGATGAGGTTAATGTCCTTTAGTGTTTTAGAGATGGGGGCTCAGACTAGCATGTGGGCAGTGGGGTCGACACCATGCATGTAGTGAAGGGGGTTGGATGGGTTAGTTTCCATTAGAGTCAGGTGGTTCTCTGGAGGTGGGAGGAGTGATATATGTCCCAAGGCTGGAGTTGCTCTCAGTATCAGTCTTGGAGGACATGGGGTATGTAGTAACGTTCAAGAATGGATAGGTATGCATATGTTTAGAGGGAGCAGATACCTAGGATGCAGTAGTGAGGCTTGGCATCAGGGAGGGTATGTTGTACAGGTTTCTGGGGCAACCTGTGTGTGGGTCCAAGGGGATTTTTGATCGTAGATTAGATCAGAGTGCAACGGAGGTAGCAGGAGGGTCTTCTAGTTCAGAGGGAGCAACTACAGCAAAAATAGATTTGATGGGGTCAGTGATTTATCCAGGAGGAGGTTCTTCTAGAAGCACCTTATTTGCTAAGAGGGAGTGTTAGCTTTTGGGGTAGCTCGGACAGGTACTTCTGCATTGGCAGTGCCTGGTATGTGGAGGTGTCCGAGCGACACTCTCTAGAGTGGATTTTATGTAATGACTAAAGTGACTTTTGTAAAGTTGAGTGATTTAAGTGATTTAAGTCATCTCAACGAAAGATTATGTCGTGAGATCCAAGATCTAATCTTGGCCATTGATATCTAGGGTTAGGGTTTTAGTCATTAGGGAATTATAAAAGCAGATCTAAGGAGAGTGTGAGGCACACAATGAGTTTATAGGAGCAAGAGGGAGTCTTGCTCATGTACTTGTGTTTGAGTGGGCAGGCTTGAGGATGTGTGCAGGGGGCAATGAGGGAGAAAGTAGCCATGTGGGCTAGGCTATCAATTGCAACATTGTAATCCTCTGATGGGTCATTATCCCCGAACGGGAGCCCAAGATTTTAGCAATAAAATCAAACTCACAACTGGTTTTCTCGCAAAGGTTTTTCCAGGGGTGTTTACTCGAATCTTGTGTGCAAATGTGTTTGGTTTCTGTTTTATGCTTCAACTTATCTTTAGTTGGGTAACCTAGCCATGCTTTAGTTCAGTTATTTGTTTTGCTCAGAATTAACTGTTGTGTGCTAGGTTACCAGATTTCAACAACAATTACTCCAGGAGACCAAATACAACAACCAATTGAAAAATACATTCCGCCATATCTCAAAAAGGTTGATAAGATCCAGGTTCCAAGAAAAAAGAAAGCAAGCCCATAGTTCCACTTGCAACCATGACTGGAAGATCACAACATAAGACCTTGAAGCTTAAAGGATTCATAAAGGATAGATATGGAACAATAGTCATAGATTCCGACAATATTCATAATTGTATAGACATCATTGTTGCTAAACAACTAAACCTTTTTGTGTACCCCACCAAAGACCTCATCGTTACGGTTTCTGATGGACAAAAGGTCAAAGAAGTAGGAAGATGTCATAAAGCCTTAGTTCAAATACAAGAGTTGGAACTGCAAACATGACTCTACACTCTGTTACTCGAAGAAATGGATATGGTGCTAGGTGTGGAATGGTTGCTGCAGTTTTCCACTTATACCACAAAACTTGAAGAACAGTTCATTGGCAAGGTCAACATTATAAATGATATGGTGTGGAAGCTTCCACTCTCAAGAAGAATGAATTACAATGAATGAAAAAAATGCAAGAGGCACAAACAAACATACAACAACAGAAGCAAGGACAATATGTTACCAAGAGGCATCGAGGTTTTACGTTAAACAATTAGGTCAAAGGACTTCAGAATATGATGCAAACAATACAAAGGGACCTCGCCAACACTTAAAGCAAGAATGCAGCCAAACCCTTAAAACTATACAAACTTGTTTCCACCAAGGAAATATGCTTAGCTAGAGAGAATCTTATTTCCTATGCTTTGAGGACAACACATTCCTTAAGAGGGTGGCAATGCTATAAACATAAACATAAACATAAACATAATAATAATATAATTAGTCTAATGAAAGGTCAAAGGGCACATACCCCTTCACCTTGTGACCATTCAATGCATATAAGTATACCCTCACGAGGCTCATTGATCATGATTCTTATCATCTTATCAATTAACTGGTATTCAATATATATATATTTATTTGTAGAAATCTTCTGTCAATCATAATAAACAGGAAGTTTGTTTATCTCATTGATCTCAATATTCCTTGAAATATCTGGATAGAGGGCGGCTCAATCGCCAACCACAATAGCATCTAGTAGCATAGCGAGACTTAGCCGGACTAGAACTGTAGACCTCATGGTGAACTCTGCATTGAAACAGTCCATTCAAACTAATTGAGCTAACCCATTGGGCTCCCAACACATCATAGATACATTAACAAAGCGATCAACATCTATTGCCTGGTTTTAGTGGTAGGAAGGCGATCCTATCTTTAACTAAGTTGAAGAACTTGACTTTGATTGAGTTCCACTTGTAGTAATTGCGTAGAAGTCACCTTATAATGATATATATTATAATCCCCATCACATGAAAATCAATTTTCATAAGGTGATGGGATGCAAAGGGGTTGGCGAGGTCTACCTTAATTATGCTTTGAAATATTATTTGGTGATGCTCTCCATGGCCTTGTCATAGATAGAATTGGTCTAGCTAAGAGCTCCTTTGTTGTTGCTGCCTAAAGGGTCTCCATGCACAAGTTGGAATACAAGCCATCTATTATTGTAAACCTTTGTTTTACTTCAGAAGCAATGTTTGCTGCTTCTTAGGTGAATGAAGCTTGATAACAATATTTTTCATGCAATTATGACTTTGCAATCATCTTTGGGAGGATGGCCTCTCCTCTTGGTGAAGTCCCTCCTACAATTTACGAACATTCCATGTAATTGTTGCATACAGTATGCCTAACAACAACTTCCAATCATTGCCGCCTCTCAAGCTTTTCTTCAAGGGTTAGTACTTCAGCTTATCTTGTGCATCATGTCATCTATAATTAGCATTTGGCATTTTGTTCTGGTTCTTGCTTTTAAAATCTCGAGATAAGGCAATTTAGACATGAGCTCTTGTAAGGTCTTAATGTTTTGTAACAGAAGGAATTGGTCAACAGGCTTGGAAAGAAGCTTCATACACCCTTGGGACACCATGGGAAAACTTGGGATTTCCAACCACAGCAACAAAGTGCAATAAATAGATGTAGGTTTTCTGACAAATAAATTATAAGCTAGTGGAAAGAGATTATTAAGCTGTAATGTCATATCTGAGGCCCGCAAGAGATAACCTGGTTGCTACTGAGCATTCTCAAATTGAAATGAACATAGGAATGAACTTTCACTCCAGATGTTTCTCTCTTCTCATTGCCCCAAGGTCTTAGTGCATATTTTAGTTGATCTTATATGTTCTAGCAAAAATGTAACCAATCGAAATGTAAAGAGTCAAGTCATCCCAAGTGTTGTTATATGCTTGAGGACAATAACAATATAGAGGAGAGAGGTAAAGGTGAAAGTGTCAAGTAATTAGTTTCCAAACCTCCTTGAGATAAGCCTGACCTGGTGGTAATCAATAGAGCTATACCTTCCCTTCGACTATAGGAGGGAAAGTATAACTTTGTGGTTTCACCCTAATGAAATGGTATAGGTGAGATGGATGGGAAGGAAAGGGCATAAATAGGTAGCCCCTATTCATCTATGGATCATGTATGTTTGTTGTTTGAGAGAATGAAATGGAGTTGGTAGGATGGAGGGGGAAAATGAAAAGATTCTTGAAGGCTAGGTAGATAACGGAATCACCTTATAATAGAATTTCTTGGGTATCATGATAGTCCTTGCTAGCAGCTTCAATTGAAATATGCAAATCGACATTTTGGTTATGTGTTCCTGCCACAGTGGTATTGAAATCACCCAAATAGGTGATAAGTAGATGTGACAAACAATCACGAGACTAATAGCAAGGTAGAAGGGTATGCACATGTTATAAATCTATGACATTTGATTGACATCATGCAGATTTGAATACATAATCCTTGCTTCAGCAAACCTAATTAGGTACAGGCATAGTTGCCAAGATCCAAATGGAGTCTTTACTTCATCGAAAAAAATGATATTTGAAATCTATAGTTTTCATTCCAGATATGTGCATCTTAGAGCTCCATCTTGATTAAATAATTTAGGCATTGATGGTTGAGATGTGGAAAATTGACAATGTAGACTAGTGTTTGTGCTTTGATAGGTTCATCAAAATCAAGTCAATATGTAACATATTTTTGTCACATAAATATGGCAATAGGTCAATGGAAAACGATGAATAAAAGACCCCACACCTTTATGAATCCAAACCTTTTTGTTTACTTGGAATGAAGTCATAAAGATCCTGGTTTCCCAATTGGTCAAAAAGAATTTGCAATGTTTAAAATGAAATATGTGGCAAGTTTGAGCAACTTTAGACCTTTCCATTTCTGTAAATCAAAAAATATAACAGACAAATAATATTTCGTGAGTGCTCATGCTATATGCCAAAGGAATCATCAGAAGGCACAACTAGAGGATTTCCTGATTGTATTTTTTCCAAATATTAATTTTGTCAAAGGAGGATGTCCTAGACCAATGAATTAGGTAGCAGATCACATATTTGTTAGCTTTTGGGGTTACTCCAAAAGTGTTTTCACCTTGGAGGGTGTGAGGTCTCCTAGTCCCTTAGCGATGCTTCATGGACGACTTGGTTTGGGTGGATGATTGACTTTGGTTAGAGAGCTAGCATGGCACCCTTACCTTGGAGGTTGTTACCTTAATCGACATGATGACTAACCCATTGGGTGCACACAATGGGGGAATCGGTTGTCGATTAGGAGATATACCTACCTAGGAGGAGGAGCGCTAGGCACTTGGAGGAGGGCACTTATCCCTAAGAGCATGAGATACACCTTGAAGGTTAGACACTTGACTTGAGGATGCTTGGGTTGAGGAGCATACTTCATGGAGGTTGGTTGTGGACCTAGACACATGTTGAGGAGAAGCATTGGAGCATGGTAATCACATTGGCACACATGGAGAAGCCTTGGGCACATGAGAGGACATGTGGTACACAGTTAGAGGAGGAATGCCTTGTATGAGGATACTTGGAAACCATCGTGGAAGAGGCAATGTTGAACTAACAATGGTTTGGAGAGCACATCGTCTTGGAGAANTTTGTACTCTATTCTATCTTTGTAATTGTCTTGGAGAAGTCTTGTAGGGAGCAAGATGCTAGGGTTTTTGATGTAAACCCCAAGAGAAGACATGAAGAGAGAGATGTCTTGGATGTTCTTGGAGAGTTTGCTCTTGTGAGATGCTTGGGTTTTCTCTTGTGAGATACTAGGGTTTTTGCTATGCAAGTAAACCCTAGAGAAGAACATGACGCTAGAGGAAGCGATGATTTGTCTTGTAGAGTTAATACCTTGTGTTGTTCCTGAGTTTGCACTTAAGGCTCAAAGCACAATGTCAAGCATCAAGAAATAAGGAAAATTTTTAATGTTTGCTTTTTCTATCTCAGTTATGTAAGAAAATTCCTTGAATTGAATTACTAGTATAACAACTCAGAGGTCGTTTTTCGTGTCTGAGTTAAATTTGAAAATATTAGATGTAATGAGAGAAAAACATAAAGCTGTTAGACAAAGAAAGGCATCAAATACAAAAGAATCTTACTTTGTTACAGGAGAAGAAAGTAAATGATGTAACCTTTAATGAAGCATAAAATATAGTAACCTAGTTACTCACAGGTCTTGTATTTGCTAATAGCCAATACAGAGGAAAATCTGTTTGTTACCAGATAACTGAATGAAATATAACCACAGTAGATGTTGTACTAAATTGCAATTAGACATTCATCAAAGAACTATATGAAAAAGATGCTGGAATATGGAAAAACAAAAGAACACATAACTCAAATAGACGAAATATGGAATCTCTAGTCTGCGCTTGTATTAATTCTTGATGAGGAAAGTTTTCTCAATTACAACCGTCAAGAAGCAACCCTGGTTCATTCTTTCAAATATGTATTTATACAAAAGTTCCCAACCTCAAACGGTTGGAATTCTTCTAGCTTTAGAATTACAAAATATGGAAATTGAAACGCTTCGTTTGCAATCTTCTTGATCTTCTCGTTATGCTGGCATGAACATTTTTCTTTCATGTCTTCTAGTTCCAAAATAGATAATATACTCAGACTGTATTCATTTGTTTCTAGAAGTATTACCTTTTCCTTGCTCAATACATTTGATGCACTTGCCAACAAATTCGGCTACCAACCCGGAAGACCCTGTCAAGTTATTAGCCTCAAAAATGTATAATTTCTTTTCCAGCTGAGGCAATTTCACTTCTATTCATCTATCCTTTGAAATAATTAACTGTAGTTGTAGATTAGGCTTCACTAGCCACTTCTCTATTTGAGCTATATCAACCTGTTTTATTTGTGATATTTTAGTTTGTGCTTCCTCCATATTTGTTTTAATGTCAAGCTAATGTTTGGCTATATTAATCTGACACAGTGTTTCAGAACAATTTTCTTTATCAAAGCCTAATAATTCTTTGTTAAGTGAACAAAAAACTTCTTCACAAGATTCTTTCAATTCCTTAGCCATTTTCCTACCTTCGGCTATGTTTGACTCCCAAGTCTTTAGTATAATATCACCTCTGGTTTGCTCTGAAATAGACAACCTAGATGCTATAGCTCTTCCTTATTTTGCTGATGATATAACTGCTTCTTGGAAGGTAGTTCGTGTTGATGTTTGGACAACATCGGGAAGACATTTTCTAAAGATAATAATTAATAATATAATTATTATTGATTATTAAATATAGTNAAGTAAATGATAATAATAAATAGTTATTGATTATTGAAGGGACGCATCCTGTCATGGATGGTCACCTTATGTTCCCTATATATGGAACACTCATCATTGTAATAATACATCGGATATATCTCATATCTCATATGAATTAAAACTAACATGGTATCAGAGCAGGACTGGGAAAACTCCCTCACAGGAGGACCTGGGATCTTGAAAGAAAGTTGCTTTCCCATTGTAGAATTTGATTAGTAGAAAAAATCATGATTTTTTTTGTTTTGTTTTTGAGTTTCCACAATGGGTTGCTTGTTTCACTTAAAGAGAGGATGCGTTTGATGAAAAATATCCTGGTTATAGTGAAGGAGAGTTGTAAACCGCAGTTAGATGGAAGACTCTGAAGAGTTGTGTCATTGAGATTGTAATTGTTGGCTTCATTCTTTAGACACGTGCAGATCTCTTGTCTTTCGTCTGTGGTGGTGGCGTCACCATAGAGGCTCCGAACTCTTTGGGAGTAAGAGTTGTCTTCCTGCGGCTCAGGCGTTCCCTCGGTCAAATACGTCGTGCAGTATGTAATCTGCTGAGTGATAGTGTTGCAGTCAAGTGCAGCCCAAGCTAGGGCATGACGGCTTGACATTGTTTTCGACAGAGAGAGATCGTAACTCCATCAAAGATTGATAGTGCTATAAGAGAAGGTCGATGATAACTGGCTTGAGCATCAGGATTATAAAACGACAGACTAGATCTTTGCTGGGAATTCTCCTTCATAACTTCAAGGCTCATGCAATCCACAAGAATGGATGGAAAAAGTGAGATAGGAAAATCAATGGCTAATAATGCTTAGGAATGGATGGCAAAAGTGAGCTAGGAATGGATGAACATTTAATGGATGGCCAAGCTAGCTGCTGGAGGAACACTCCCATGCACACCAAAATGCAAACGCATATGACTGCGCCACTCATGCTCCATGATGACTTATTCTCTGCCATTGTGATAAAATAAGGAAATTGAGAACTGGACGGTTGTGAAAGGGATGTACGACGATCTTATTTATAATGGTTTTGGAACAATTATAGGTACATGTATAAATGTCTGCGACCCTTTCGCTTGTTTGACCGTGGATGCAGTATTCTCGGATTGTCTTCATGCAATCAGACCTGAATTGGTCCATTGTCGACGTAGTAGCTCTGTTGTTCCCATGATTGTCATAATCGGAAGGAATTTGTTGCTCAACTTCTGCTACCCCAACTGGATCAGTACGCAACGCACCCATTCCTGGAAATGGTTTCCCAATCAATTTGGGGACATATTCATCGTTTTTCCTAGTAGAGTACGGACTGTAGCTGCCCCGTTTTAAATCTGATAAGAAACCTACGCTATCACTAGGGTTATGCTGAACATATCATGCTTTTGAATGATATCTGAAGGAGTGATCTGGTAAGAAAAGAGGTCGGGGATTGTTATAACATGAATAGAAGAAAGGATGCTCTAGTGCTTCCATCTCTCTGGCTCTTGTCTTCGGAAATTGGAGATGTATATTGCTTTCTATAAGGAATGAAAGATCCTTCCGTTGAGTTGAAGTTTTTAGTTTGCTTGTCATTGTGATAATTGAAGAATGTAAGCAATTGATGCAACTTACCAGGAACGTTATGTGATATATTCCCGTTTGGCATTTTTAATAACCAGGAAGGATAATCTTCCATTTTTAATAATGAGGAAGTATTATAATATTCCATGGACTCCTTTTGTAAAGATTACAATTATAAAGTAGATACTTTGCCAAATGAAACGATCATGTTATCTGAAGTTTCTTATCAACGTTAAGAGGGAGGTGTGGTGTTTTCTCTCCTCTAGTCGACTAACCCCTCTGGACAAGGGTTTCCCTAATTAGTCATCTAAGGTGACTGAGGGAGTAATGCTCAGTTGGGTACAAGTATTTCCTAAGCCATGCGAGGTGGCTAGGTGTGAATAAGACTATTAGGAGAGGAGAAACATTACAAGATGGTCATGACATGGAGAATATGGAAGTTGTTGTGTACTATTGGACGACACTGCAATAGCCGTGTGCTACTGGTTGATTGCAACATAGTCATAAATAATGTGGCGGATGATTTGAGCTATCGATGACATGGTAGTAGCAGTATGCTACTAGTTGATTGCAAAGTAATCAGTGGATTACTAGATGAAGGAACCAAGACATTGGTTTCACGAAGAAACCTCGATATGTCTTAGGGGACATTGGTTCCATGAGGAAACCTCGATATGTCCTAGAGATGTTTGAGGCAGGGATCAAGAGGGAGTACACAATTCCTCACAACCCTCAACAGAATGCAGTCGCATAGAGAAAGAACAGATCTATTGTTGAGACAGTCAAGGCGATGATTCATGATTTTTGAGACAGTTAAGATCTATTCCATGACTGTAATGTATGTTCAGAACAAATTCCTTGAGGAACATGACTCTTGAGGAGGCCTTCACTGGAGTTAAGCTTGAGGTTGGACACTTCAAGATATTTGGGTGTTCAGTATACATTTATGGGGTATAGTGAGTCTTCGAAGGAATATCAGATCTTCATCCTTGGTCAGAGATAGATTGATTAAGAGACAGAAAGAGAGGGTACCTTCCGAGAAACAAAGATACCTCAGAGATATTCGTGTTATGCCGCAGCTATGAGCCACATCATTCATTCTAAACCTTCTTGTTATGAGGAGGCATCTAGTCAACCAATATGGAGAGATACCATGATGGAGGAGTATCAGTCCATCATGAAGAATGATGTGTGGGATATTGTTCCGAGACTTGAAGGGAAGTTTGTAGTGACTTCCAAGTGGATCTATAAGATCAAACATACAGCTGACGGAAGCATCGAGAAACACAAAGCAAGATTTGTTGCTAGAGGATTCTCTCAGGTGGAGGGAATAGATTATGAGGAGACATTTGCTCCTGTTGTTCGATACACTTCTATCCGGACGATTATTGCCCTCGCAGAATCCATGGGTTGAAAACTACGTCAAATGGATGTGAAGACAATCTTTCTCAATGGAGAGATTGAGGAAGAAATATACATCGAGTATCCAGATGGTTTCGTCATACATGAGAAGGAGTCTCATGTGTGTAGGTTGAAGAAGGCCCTATATGGACTCAAGCAGGCACCTCGAGCTTGGTATGCGAGGATTGATGGACACCTGATGAGGTTGGGCTTCAACAAAATTGTTGTTGATCCCGACATGTACTACAAGACTGTTAACAATGAGGCCTTGATTCTAGTCCTCTACGTTGATGATTTATTCCTCATCGATACAGAAAGCCTTATTATTGAATGCAGGTATGCGTTGGCCTCTGAGTTCGAGATGAAGGACCTTGGTATGATTCACTACTTCTTGGGACTAGTGGTGTGGCAGAGAACTGATGAGATCTTCCCGAGTCAGGGGAAGTACACAGTTGAGATATTGAAGAAGTTTGAGATAGTGAACTTCAAGCTCGTGGCTATACTAATGATGACGAATCTAAAGAAACTAAGTGTGTCTTATTCCGATTTTGACGAAATTGATCTGACTCTGTACAGACAACTGATTGGATAATTGATGTATATGGTTAACACCAGACCAAATATTTGCTATGCAGTGAGTGCACTTAACCAGTTTATAGGTCAGTTGAGATAGACACACTAGATTGTTGTGAAACATGTGTTGAGATACTTGCGAGGCACAGTTCGACATGGTCTGAGATATACTTCCAGTATTGATATGATATGGCAGGAATATATTGACTCTGATTGGGCAGGGAGCGTAGTGGACAGAAAGTTCACCTTCAGGTGTTGCTTCACTTTGGGATCTTCCATGGTTTCCTGGTGTAGCAGGAAACAAACTTCTGTGGCTTTGAGCACAACAGAAGCAGAGTACATTGCATTAAGTATGACAGTCCGTAAAGCAGTGTGGCTTCACGAGCTCTGTGCCGATTTATTCGAACATGTGCTGGATTCCACCATTATTCATTATGGTAACTAAAGTTGTGTGAAGATCTCTGATAATCCATTGTTTCATGACAAATCGAACCACATTGATATCAAGTACCATTACATCCGAGACATGGTGTAGAGGAAGGAAGTATTCGTGCAGTACCTTCCTACAGATAAGCAGGTTGCTGATGTTCTTACCAAACCAAGACGAAGTTCAAGTACTTTCGTGACAGACTTGGCGTGGCAGAGAATGCCTCCCTCGTTGAGAGGGAGTATTGATGTTTGCAGCTTCCTGAGACATTCTCCAGATCGTACTCCTATGTGACTGAGTTGATTTGATCTGTGATGACACTTATCCGAGAAGGGATAAGTGGGGCACCTATCCAAGAAGGGATAAGTGTGGTTGGGCTTATAACCCAACGTCCCATGTGGAGAGCACATGAGGACATGTCAAGGGAGTTGACCCTTGACATCATACACTATGGGAGTTGACCCTAGTGTTTCTAGAGGGTGTAGCCTCTAGAAGTCCACATGGAGTGCCATGTGTGACAAACTTTCT
>CBVK0100094791.1:0-22287 GCA_900067695.1 Picea abies | reverse complement strand
CTCTTCCGATCTCACGATAACCCCTCCAAAGCAGACTAATCGTAGTGGAGAACACATATCGAGGGCTTGTTTTGGGATTCCATCGTTTGCATTTGCCACAGGGCTTCGTGGGTCTCAAATCCATTTGAGGTCCTCAGTTGTATTTCGGAACATTTTCTCTCAATACCCTTGATAGGTTTCGGGCTTGATACCCTACTCATTGTGGTCTACCTAACTTTCGACTGTACCCACCTAGTGATTGTTCGCGTGCTGGCAACCTAGTTGCCAATCTTTTTAGGGACATACACAGGTGACTGCGGGGGTATACTGTGGTACCTAGGATAGAAATTAGGCCACGCTTTGCAAAGTATGCCTGGAGGGTGCTTTTTTGTTCGAGTTGCACTTGCACCGGTAAGTTGCTCTAGTGTTGTTTGTTGTAACGATTCTTCCAAATAGTTTAGTGATTACTTGTCTTATCTCTTAGGGGCTTCTTTTTAGTGTGTGTTACTTTTTGAACATGTAGAATACCTTAGTGTGTCTTGGATCTTCTCACACAGTGGAGGATCCCGAGCTCCACCGGTCATGAAGGCTTCTGGGCCTGTCGTCGGTTACACTGGAACCACGCCCGCCACCATTAAGGCGGAAGCTAGACCAACAAGGGTCTTTCGAGGCGACCGGATTACAAACCTTTGTGTCTGAACAACTCCCGAAGGAATCAACTACCGCTCTTGGCTCAGTTGAAACCCCAACCAATGATACCTAGCCACAGGTTATTGTACCAATCCAATTTTACGAATGCCTGTCAGTGCCTCACACAGCTATGGAAACAAACGTTGTTACTTCTTCTGGGAATTCTTCCATTCCCACCATAGTTTCTACCAAAGGAGAATCATCTTCTAACTTACCATCATCGGTTTGAGCCACCATGGTCTCGGCTGCAACTATGTCACACAGTGGACTGGACCTGTCTATGGCGGCGACCACAACCCCCTTCACACCTAGTGTGACAGGCCCTCCATTCTCATACGGTATGCCTAGTTCGGGTACAAGTCATGCACTCACTTACTCCACTTTACAAACTTTGGGTCTGGGGCCAAGGAGCTCTAACATACCTCTGCAAGGTTAACTTGGGGGCACTCATGTCCCTTTTAATGTTTTTCCTTATGCCGGAGGTCATATCCCTCCTTTGACCCCTTTGCTTGGTGGTCTGCATCAGCAGTCCGTCGGGCAGCCTACACACACTAGTTTATTTGGAGCCAGGAGTCAAGGAACACCTATGCACAGTATGTCGGTCAGTTCGTCATCATTTGTTTGGAATGAGACGTTTGGTAACAACACTTTCTCATCCACCGCTTTCCCATCTAGGGGAAATCCCATTTTTGGACAGTCTACTTCGACGCAGGGTACTATTCCTACACCGAGGGAACATATAGCAGGACCTTGGAACTCAGGACAAGGATCTATTCCCTCTTCTGGAATGTCGTTCTGGGGTAATTCTTTCCACAGTCAATGGAACCCTGGACAGACTACTATGCCTCTCCCATCAGAACCGGCATGGGGTAATCCTTCCCAAAGTCCTTTGAACACGATGCATGCCCAACACCCTATGTCCTTTATGGGAAATCAGCCAATGATGTCTCCACAGATGCAAAATCCTTATGTTTGTCAGGGCCATGGTTTCTACCAGAATCTGGGCCAGCAGCCAAACTTTTCTTGGCAACCTAGTGCCAGTCAAACTCCAGGACCCTTCTTCCCAGGTCGTCAGCAGCAACCCAAACTACCATTCCTGGCGACATTACACTTGCCAGATTTGACAAGGTTGTTAAATGATCCTATTTTTCACGATCCACATTGGCCTCCTATGCCAACAAAGTTTTCTTTGGACATTTCAAAGTTCGAGGCCAAGCCTAACGAAGATCTAGGTGATCATGTGACTACCTTCCATCTTTGGTGTTCATCTAACTCATTGAAATATGACTCCATACAGTTGCGATTGTTTCAATGCACTCTTATCGGGAGTGCCGCGAAATGGTACATCGCGCTCAATTGCTCCAGATACTCTTCTTTTGGAGAACTGGCGATGGCCTTCCTTAACCATTTCTAGTTACCTATGAGATACGACGATGGCACAGAGTTGCTCGCCAATTTCGAACAGACAACAACGAACCATAACTCTGATCATATCCGAGAGCGGAGACACTGGAAGAGTATAATCAAAGTACCAGTCCCACCAGCATTCCTGCTTGAGTGGTTCCTTAAGTCTCTAGTCCCACAATTATCCAAAGACATCGTGATTTCCGGAGTTTTCTCCAAAGAAGATGCCATCATGAGGGCTCAATAGTTTGAGCTCATCTTTTCTCAATCTGGTTTATTATACAACATCCTGCCAGATGCACCATGATCAATACTGGATAAAACTAGATAGAGAGCTAGACCACATGCCGATGTTATTGTTGGTTCATCACAAACCAAGCCTGCTAAGCAATTGACAAAAAAATTGCAACAGTTATCTATACAACACTTAGCGGCTAGCCAGACTATTGCTTTGGCTGCTCCTCCTACACAAACGTTGGAAGTACACTCCGTGCAGTCGACTAACCCAAAGGCCACCCAGTAGCCTGAAGGGAAGAAAAAAAAATGAAAGAAGGGTAAGGGGGATAAAACACCCACTGATAATGCTGGTAGGGACACCACGAAAAAATGGAAGGCGACGTATCCATGCAACTTGTGTGCAGAAGACCACCCAACCCATATTTTTCCTCGACTTGAAGAGGCCCAAACGTTTGTCACACAGCAATAGCAGGAAGTGTTGACTAATCCCTTTCAACATGGGCAAAATTTAACTCAAGCCTCTACAAGTGCCGAAGGGGGCAGCCAAGAAACCTTCCCTCCTCCAAACAATCCCTCATCCGCGAACGTATATATGGTTAAGGGTGATGATTTCATAATGACTAGAGCACATGGTTATAGTAAACCAAGCGCTTCTAAGAAGGGTAAACAAGATGAAATCCCATCTCTTCCTCTACATATCAAGAAGACATTGGGAGAAACAATGACACTCATTCCAAAGGGTGCATTTAAGAAAGCTTCTCACAACCCAAATGCAAGGGCCGCCCATAATTACTCTATGGTGGAGGAATTATCACAAACCCCTTGTGCGATGCCTGCTTTGGAGGTTCTCCAAAGTTTCCCTACTCAGAGGAAAGCCTTGTTAACTGCTTTGGGCTCTACTGAGACTTGTAACCTAGGTACCATCATGTTATATACAACCAACTTAAAACTTTGATTTCCTTACCATGTAGCATTTCAGATAGTAGTGGCTCATCCCACGAAAACTTTTACACAGAATATCTTCCGCACGGTGGTTGACGAGGGCACCTCGACATGCATTATTTTGTTAGCATGTTGGAAGGCCATTGGCCAACCCACTTTGTCTCCATCACCTACTCTCCTCACTGCTTTCGATGGTAATTTTTTCCGACCACATGGCATCGTTCCTTGTTTCCCTATACAGTTAGGAGGGAAGACCGTGTGTGTCGAAGTAGAGGTAGTCGATGCTCCCCTCGACTATAATCTCTTGTTAGGACGAAGTTGGACATATGTTATGCAAGATATGGTTTCTACAGTTTTCTGAGTCTTGTTGTTTCCACATGAGGGTCGAATAGTGACCATAGATCAATTGTCCTTCTCTAGACCTGACCCAACTTTCGGGGCATCCACGGTCCCCATGATTGATAATCCTCAACTAGGTGTCGTTAATGTAGGAGTTGGTTTGTGTCTGTCCTTGATGGGTACCTTCAATTACCCACCTCCTCACAATGACATCAAATTTATATCTAATCACCATAAGGTTGAGATTTTTCAAGTTTCATCATTCCTCACGACTTACTTTGAGGATCCTTGGATTCTTCCTTCCCCGTCAACCACGATGGATGAGACAGGACACTCAGGAATGTCCATTCCCTTGTCGGCCGCTGAAGTAGTGTACTCTTTAGTCCAGTAAGCTTCAGCTAACCCTAATCTAACTCCTGCACAAGAGTTAGATCCACTTCTAGAGCCTATTTGGGCTCAGGGTTCTCTTGCTAACGTCGATTTGTTACAGTTAGTCTTGCCTTCTGACGAAGCAGTAATCGAAGCAATGACTAGTCCGGACAAATCTTGGGAAGATCTTCATCACAAATCCTACTTTCTCCCAAATTTAAGCCGAATCGAAGCAGGAGAATTCACCATTACCATGACGGGAGATCAGCCATGTCCTATTAACCTCTTAGCTACAAAGGAAATTTATGCTGAGGGGAATATGGTGACTATCACTGAAACCATACCCATCAACATCTCTCAAAACCCTGGTGTCGTGGAGAATGTCTTCGTCAGAGCAGATTGTTCCCCTGAAGAGATTCAAATTTACACAGATCTTTTCAAAGAATTTTGCGACGTTTTTGCCTTGTCTTATGAGGAAATGTCAGGTATCGATTAGAAAATAGTTGAACATGAAATCACAACGTATCCTGATGCCAAGCCTGTTCGAAAAAAACTTTGTCTAGTTAATCCTAAGAAAGTAGCAGCCATCAAGATTGAGGTTAAGAAATTTCTCAAGGCAGGTTTCATTTATCCTATTCATTTGACTCAATGGGTGTCAAACCCCGTGTCGGTCAATAAAAAACAAGGCACGATTCGTGTATGTACTGATTTCCATGATTTGAACAAGGCATGTCTCAAAGATAATTTTCCAACACCATTCATCGACCAGATCATTGATGAATGTGCTGGTTGTGAAGCCTTTTCATTCATCCTGCCGGACGCACCACGATCGATACTGGATAAAACTAGACAGAGAGCTAGACCACATGCTGATGGTATTGTTGGTTCATCACAAACCAAGCCTACTAATCAATTGACAAAACAATTGCAACAATTATCTATACAACACTCAGCGGCCAGCCAAACTACTGCTTTGGCTGCTCCTACACAAACGTTGGAAGTACACTTCGTGCAGTCGACTAACCCAAAGGCCACCTAGTAGCCTGAAGGGAAGAAAAAACAATAAAATAAGGGTAAGGGGGATAAAAAACCCACTGATAATGTTGGTGGGGACACCATGAAAAAATGGAAGGTGAGGTATCCATGCAACTTGTGTGCAGAAGACCACCCGACCCATCTTTGTCCTCGACTTGCAGAGGCCCAAAAGTTTGTCACACAACAACAGGAGGCAGTGTTGACTAATCCCTTTCAACATGGGAAAAATTTAACTCAAGCCTCCACAAGTGCCGAAGGGGGCAGCCAAGAAACCTTCCCTCCTCCAAACAATCCCTCATCCATGAACATATATATGGTTAAGGGTGATGCTTTCATAACGACTAGAGTGCACGGTTATAGTAAACCAAGAGCTTCTGAGAAGGGTAAACAACTTGAACTCCCATCTCTTCCTCTACAGATCAAGAAGACATTGGGAGAAACAATGACACTCATTCCAAAGGGTGCATTTAAGAAAGCTTCTCACAACCCAAATGCAAGGGCCACCCAGAATTACTCTATGGTGGAGGATTTATCACAAACCCCTTGTGCGATGTCTGCTTTGGAGGTCCTCCAAAGTTGCCCTGCTCAGAGGAAATCCTTGTTAACTGCTTTCGGCTCTACTGAGACTTGTAATCCGGGTACCATCATGTTAGATACAACCAACTTAAAACCTCGTCTTCCTTACCACGTAGCATTTCAGATAGTAGTGGCTCATCCCACTAAAACTTTTACACGGAATATATTCCGCACGGTGGTTGACAAGGGCGCCTCGACATGCATTATTTCGTTAGCATGTTGGAAGGCTATTGGCCAGCCTACTTTGTCTCCATCACCTACTCTCCTCACTTCTTTCGACAGTCGTTCTTTTCGACCACATGGCATCGTTCCTTCTTTCCCTATACAGTTAGGAGGGAAGACCGTGTGTGTCAAAGTAGAGGTAGTCGATGCTCACCTCGACTATAATATCTTGTTAGGACGGAGTTGGAATTATGCTATGCAAGTTGTGGTTGCTACAGTTTTCTGAGTCTTTTTGTTTCCACACGAGGGTCGAATAGTGACCATCGATCAATTATCCTTCTCTAGACTTGACCCAGCTTTGGGGGCATCCATGGTCCCCATGATTGATAATCCTCAACTAGGTGTCATTAACATAGGAGTTGGTTTGTGCCTGTCCTTGATGGGTACCTTTGATTACCCACCTCCTCACGATGGCGTCAAATTTATATCTAATCACCATAAGGTTGATATTTTTCAAGTTTCGGCGTTCCACACGACTTACTTTGAGGATCCTTGGATTCTTCCTTCCCCGTCAACCACGATGGATGAGACAGGGCACTCAGGCATGTCCATGCCCTTGTCGGTCACTGAAGTAGCGTACTCTTTAGTCTAGCAAGCTTCAGCTAACCCTGATCCGAATCTCACACAAGAGTTAGATCCACTTCTAGAGCCTATTTGGGCTCAGGGTTCTCTTGCTAACGTCGATTCGTTAGAGTTAGTCTTGTCTTCTGATGAAGCAGTAATCGAAACAATGACTAGTCTGGACAAACCTTGGGAAGATATTCATCACAGATCATACTTTCTCCCAAAGTTAAGCTGAATCGAAGTAGGAGAATTCACCGTTATCATGACGAGAGATCAGCCATGTCCTATTAACCTCTTAGCTACACAGGAAATTTATGCTAAGGGGAATATGGCGACTATCGCTGATACCATACCCATCAACATCTCCTAAAACCCTGGTGGCATGGAGAATGTCTTCATCAGAGAAGATTGTTCCCCCGAAGAGATCTGAATTTACACGGATCTTTTCAAAGAATTTTGCGATGTTTTTTCCTTGTCTTATGAGGAAATGCCAGGTATCGATCCGAAAATAGTTGAACATGAAATCACAATGTATCCTAATGCCAAGCCTATTCAACAAAAACTTCATCCAGTTAATCCTAAGAAAGCAGCAACCATCAAGATTGAGGTTGAGAAATTGCTTAAGGAAGGTTTCATTTATCCTATTCATTTGATTCAATGGGTGTCAAACCCCGTGCCGGTCAGTAAAAAACAAGGCATGATTCATGTATGTACCAATTTCCGTGATTTGAAAAAGGCATGTCCCAAAGATAATTTTCCAACACCATTCATCGACCAGATCATTGATGAATGTGCTGGTTGTGAAGCATTTTCGTTCATGGATGGTTTTTCGGGATATAATCAAATCCATATTAAACCTGAAGACCAACACAAAATGACATTTATTTGTCCGTGGGGTACATTCGCATATCGTAAGATGCCTTTTGGCCTTAAAAATGTTGGAACCACTTTCCAGCGGGCCATGTCTTTTGTGTTTCATGACCTCAAGCATATAGTCGAGGCCTATCTAGATGATTTAGCATCTCACTCTCGCAAGCGAACGGATCATTCCACGCACCTTCGACTAATCTTCTAACGCTATCGCTACTTCAGGATTCGCTTGAATCCAGACAAGTGCATCTTATGCATAACGTGACATTTGTTAGGTTTTATCATATCAACAACAGGGATCATGGTCGATCTTCTTAAGGTGGAGGCAATAATCCAATTGGCCCCCCCATGCACAATCTTACAACTTCAGAGTCTACAAGGCAAGGCGAACTTCTTACGACGCTTCATCGCCAACTATGCCGAAATCACCAAGGGATTTATGCATTTGCTAAAGAAAGACATTCATTTTTTCTGGGACGAAGCCTCTCAACGCTCTTTCGAAGCATTAAAACACACCCTCACAACCGCACCTCTTCTACGACCACCTAATTATAACAAAGATTTCTTATTATATCTGGCTACTGCAGAGTCAACCATAGGCATGGTTTTAGTTCAGGAAGACGATTCGTTTTCAGAATACGTGATCTGTTACCTGAGCCGAGGCCCCATAGGACCGGAACTTAATTATTCCCATCTCGAAAAACTTGCGTTGGCAACAGTTCATGTTGTTCAATGGTTCCGTCACTATGTTATGTTTCGCAAGACCACCGTCGTTGTTGTCGTGAATCCATTCCAGTACATGTTGACACGACAAGTTATAGGTGGAAAAATCAGTAGGTGGATGACCATCCTCCAAGAATTTGACTTAGACTTCATTTCAGCAAAGTTCAAGAAGTCATTGGTCTTCGTAGAACTTATTTCCGAGCTTCCGGTTGAGTCAGGTGGCGTTGTGCCTGAGGAATTTCCTATCTGGGGGGATATGTTTTTGATTGAATCTCATACCCCTGGTATGGAGATATACTTATTTATCTCCAGACTTTGAACTGCCCCACCTCTGCTTCTTGTGACGAGCATCGGTGGACAGGGATGATTTTAGGGGCTAAATTTCGCTCATGGGCTAATTTTCCATGGTTTTTCCAAAAACGAGATTCTCTATTTTAAAAATGATTCGCCCAAATTCTATAGGATAAAATTATTTTACCTTAAAAATTGCCAATTTTTTTATAAAAAATATATAAAATACTTAGAAATTTGAATATTTTTTAAAAAATATCGCCAAACATGTATAGTTGACAAATGAAGGATTAGTAATATTCACCAAGTTTTCTACATTTTAACATAAATTTTCATCCTTAAAATCATCCTTGTCGGCGGATATGTCATCAGGCTAAGAATTATCTCATACTCGATGATACGTTGTATCGGAGAGGTGTAGACTGCATCTTGCATCGATGTCTCACTCATGAGGAGGCCATCATAGTGTTTAATGATTTCCATACTGGAGCGTGTGGCGGTCATTTATCTGGGTTGGCAACATCCCAAAAGATTTTACGAGCAGGGTACTTTTGGCCCACACTGATGAAAGATTGTATTGAATCGGTCAATAAGTGCCATCCGTGTCAAATCTTTTCTCAGAAGATGAGGGCACATCCTGCTCCTATGTTTCCTGTCATCACAGTTGGTCCCTTCACTCAGTGTGGGATTGATTACCCTACATGCAACCCCCCGTCAGCAAGGGGGCACCGCTATATCATCGTAGTTGTCGACTACTTCACTAAGTGGGTTAAGGCTATGCCAATGTTTAAAGATGATGGAGAGACTGCAACTCTTTTCTTATTCAACCAAATCATAGCAATGTTCGGAGTCCTGAGAGAGATTGTCACTGACCATGGCAGTCACTTTCAAAACCAAATGATGATTGAATTAACATCAAATCTTGGGTTACGACAGGAACATTCATCACCTTACTACCCCCAAGCCAATGGGTAGGTGGAAGCTGTAAACAAAACTCTTAATATGATTCTACAATGAACTATCAACTCAGCCAAGTAAAATTGGCATTTGATGTTATACTCGGCATTATGGTCTTATCGAACATCTGTTAAGACTGTAACCGGTTTCTCACCTTTTCAACTTGTTTACGGGCTGGAGGCAGTCTTTCCCATAGAATGTCAAATCCCCTCTCTTAAATTGGCAGTACAGTTATTGCCAGACAATTCTCCACTTGAATAACGGTTAGTATACCTTGAGAAACTTGATGAGCAGCATCACGATGTGGCCCTGGCTAACGAGGCTCACAAACATAAGGTCAAGTGTAAATATGATAGGTCTATTCATCCTCAGATTTTCTCTGAAGGCGACCTTGTCCTAGTCTATGACCAAGACAAGGACCCCCTGGGGGCAGGAAATTTTAAACCCATGTGGTTCAGACCCTTCATTATCAAAGAGGTTTTAAAAAAGGGCACTTATCGTTTGGTTGATTTTTAAGGGAATGTGTTGGCAGAGCCTAGAAATGGGCTCTACCTCAAGAAGTATTACTCATAGATAGGTCACTGTGGGTAACTTTTTGTAACATATGTATAGTCTTTGTACTATTACTTTTTAAGTTTCTTTTAAAGTGTTATGGACATGTCATTGATGTTATCTTTCGTCAATATGGTAGATGTCAAGTGAGTCTGGAGTGTTCATTGGATATGCAGATGGTGCTAGTCGACACACGCAGAGGCTTTCCTTCATAGCCTGGGTAATCTTTACGCCTCAGGGTCAGTTGTTATCTTCTGGAGGTATATGCTTAGGTGACACCACAAATAATGTCATCGAGTATAGTGCAGTTATTGAGTTGCTTCAGGACACCTTGTCATTGGGTATATCTCATCTTCGGGTCTATCTCGATGCTCAACTGGTTGTGTCGCAGCTAAACAGAGTATATCGGGTTCATGATCCAACTTTACACCAACGATTCCTTAGGGTACGTCTCTTAGAATGAAACTTTGATTATATTACATATTTTCATGTTCCTAGGAGATTAAACCAAATTACAGATACTCTAGCTAATCAAATTTTAGATTGGCATCTTGCCCACATATAAAAAAAAACATGGACATAAACATGTAAATACATTTTTGCACACATAATCCATAAGACACAAAAAAGATAAAAAAAAACCATATATAAACATCATACAATACTCAGATTACATAGATGGACGCAAGTGCCTAAAAAATGAGAACAGTAATGAGTCACCGGGCTTATGCCCTTAAAAAATATATATACAAAGAGGTGCTTGTGGCACATAAAATGTATAAAGTCTGTTCAGGGCCTATGGGTCCTGTTATAATCATCTATAGCATGGGCTAAATGCCTAAACAATCAGACCCATGTCCGAGGTGCCCCCACAACATGAGGCTGCATGGATGGCGGCAGGTCCTCCATCTCTACCATCGGGACTATGCGAGTGAGCGCAGTGAAGTTCCGCTCAATTCATCTAAGGACCCTCTTGGCCTCTTCTGCTGGGAGGTTCCCTGCTACTGCTTCTCCCCCATTGGCGGCAGCCACGGCTTCTGGCCGTGGGCGACACCTGTTTCATGCATAGTCAGTAGGTCACACAGGTCCCACATCTACATACAACAAATGTTTACCCATCAAATACTCTGGTATACAAAAAAAAATGATATATATAACAAAAAGACATAAAAATTACATATGCAAACAAAAAAAACTACAAAGGTGGAGACTTACCCATCTCCCCTCGCTCCTCACCAGGAGGCATGGGTATCTCTGGATCTCTAGAGAAATCTATCCTTGCATACAGGTAGTCCTTGATAACAACGATCTGTCATGATATCCAAGCAAAGAAGTCGTCGTCGAAGGACTCAACGGTCCTTCCACCACCTTGTCACGACAGTAACACTGCCCATCTAAACACTGCAGAGAAAGAGGCCAGATGTCCTCGTACTACAACTCGAGGACTGAAACTCAGAACTCTCTCAAAAACGAATGAGCACAAGATGGTCCCGAACCAAAAGTTCCTCTGTGTCCGCTGTCGGAAATCTGTCAATTGCCTCTTCATACACTCCAATAGTGTGGTACTCCAATCAAAGATTTGTGCATTCATGCACTGAATGGCATAGTTCATCTGTGCGCGCGAAGCCTGATGTACGGTTTCTAAGCCGATAATCCACCCAATCAATAACAAGATAGTCTGTAGTGCTAAGTTGGTAATCTTGCTAATGGGTACCTGGGAACCCGCACGTTCGGTCCCAGCCTCACAGTGCTCAACTATCAACTCCGAGATCTTACTCGGCCCCACAGGAAAAGTCTGGAAGTTGAACGGTTCCCCTCTCCTTGAGAGGGAAGTTAGAAAGTAAATGTCCTTGGTGGTGGGCACCAATTATTGCCCCTCTAGCATAAAGGCCTCTGCATCAGGATGCCAGTAATCAATCAAGGCATTCAATAGCCTTGGTTACGCGTACATAAACGGACATAGGAAGAATTTGAGTAAACCGCATTGCATTAATATGGCCACAGCATTCGGATCTGCAGCAACCAACTCACTAATTCCCTCATGCTCTCTCTTCCTCGACTGGACATACATCCTTCCAACACAACAAAGTAAAGGAGGGTCAATACTTCTTTTTAGCTTGATTTTCCATCAATAAGGGGGGTACACACGAGCTGTATAGGTGACAGTCGCGTGTACATGCGAGCAAACTTTACTCTGCTCGCGTGTACCTAGGGCCGACCTTTTTAAGGTCGATGCCCACCCAAAAAATACACTAAATGACTAAATTGAAGAATTGAATAACTAGATAAGGAAGTTTGTACTCACCTGGTCCAAGTAGAAGTTTGTTTCGTCCACTGTAGCTCCCGGAATCACTATCTTTGGCAAAAGGGGTCTTTTTGGCTCCAGAGTCAATTTCCAAATCAGCAATGGTGATAATGAGTTGCCAGCTTCTATTTATAGACTTTTTGGCCTCTTTTTATCACTTTTTTGGCCCCCCTTATTAGTTTCTTTATACCAAAAACCATTTAGAGTGATCCAGGAGTTATATGGGAGGGATTTGATCAGGTATTGGGACACATTTTTTTTGAGTTTCGAAAAAATATTGACGGTCCATAATTTATTTATTTTTCAAAAATCCACTTGAGCATATAGGTTAGGATACCACCCCAACTTTTGCATCTCGTTGCCTTTTTCTTATGCTATAGGATCAATCCCATCAACTTGTGACACGGAACCATCATATCTGCTCTAGGAGTGTCGCGATTTGGTGGTAGAGCTTACCAGAACATGGATTCCCTAGGTAGGTCATGGTTGCATTATGGTGTCCATGCCGTTTCTAAAAACATTGTAGGCTCAGGAGTCCATATAGTCTTTCCTGAATATGAGTTTGAGCCTCATTTGCATGAGTCCTTTTCACTCTTTGTCTCACCCTCAGGACTCCCAAAAACTAACGGGTCTCCTTTTCAGCCCTTTTCAAGCCCTCTAAAAATGAAAAGATTGTCTAGTGATCTTGTGACCTTTCACCCTCGTTAAACTGAAATTTGAAGTCACGTCTGTCCGGTGGTAGTTTACCCCTTTTTTGGTCTGGACGGACAACTGTACGAACAAAGGTATACTCTATCGAATTCCCATTCTTTAGAAGAGTATCTTCAGGTATAATTTTATTTCTTTTTCGGGCCTAAGGGACTAAATTTACGAAAAAGAAACCCCCACGGAGTCCATAGTTAATCTCTTTTCAGACTCCCTAAAATTGAAAAGATCGTCGAGTGACCTTATTATTTCACACTCGTTAAATTGGTCCAGAAGAATATTCCTGACGGAGTCCATAGTTAATCTTTTTTCAGACTCCTTAAAAGTGAAAAAATAGTCGAGTGACCTTGTCCTTGTCACAATTGTTAAAATGGTTTTGAATTGACGTCTAATCGGTGCTAGTTTATCCCTTTTTCGAACTGACTAGACTATTGTCGAAAAAGGTACCCCAGCGGAGTCTCATTTTATGCTTTTTCAGGCTCTCTAAACATGAAAAACCATCGAGCTTACCTTCTATGGGCTCATTAAACTTACATCAAAGGACGTTACCATTGTGTGTTCTATCAACCACATTTGCATACCTTATCCACCAGCCTTGTGATAGTTTGCTTATGTGGCTTAACACCTTTGGCCGTCGGAGGATTTTTTCCGAGTATCATTTTACTAGAACATCAGTCTTGTCCTTGTGCCTCGAACTTGTATCTTTGCAGTACTAGTTCCTCCATTGTAACATAATATTCCTTTATTCTTTTTCAAAAATTATCAAAAAGAACAAAAAAATCAAATATACCCCAAAAAAGAGGATGGGAAAAGTATTTTCTTTATTCGCAGCATAATGAGTCGCCCTTGGATAAAGCACATATGTCTGTTTGATCATCAGACTATGGGATGTAGTATGACCTTAGGAATCTTTTCTCGCTATATAGAGTTGTGTCCTCTACCGTTTGGTTACTCTTCCAAACATATGGAGAGTTTGCGTTGCCTCCTACTTCGTAGACTTATGATTAGCATATATGTTGTTTGAGTCTTATTACTTGTCATGCTATTATCAAAGGGAATTTTTTCACTAAGCCTGAGTCAGCCCCTATGCAATATGTCTCTTGTCCGCATACCCAGCCATCCTGAACGTCCAATCAAGTCCTTGTTCAAAATCACTAAATCCTTTAGTCTGATCATCAAGATTATCAAGTCCATAACCGACGAGCCGTCGAAGACCTTCAGGTAGTGTAGTCGTACACTCATATTACACTCCTACATGAGTTTTAGAATATTTTGAATTTGTTTCTTGAGCTCTGAAGTACAACCATCAAGCCGAATCAGCTTCTGGAAGATGGGTACTCTATGTGTATATCTTTGTGATTTTGAGATGTAGATCCGCTGTGTATTATTCGCAGCTACTCTTTATAGTTATTTGACATGGATCTACAGTGTATTTGATTGGTATTCATGGTTCTATTTTATCCCAAGCATGGGTATGCCCACCTCGGTGAGACATTTGTTATTTTGCAGACGGCACCCCCTGGTTCCTAATCCTTGGGCTCACTTGTTCCGCACATCAGTAAAGATTGGTAATGTATTTCGACCATCGGATGCTCTTCTGACCTCACACATTAGGAGGCATCTGTTATAACCCTAAATTGCACCACACATGCTTACCTAGCATCAAGCCAACTCATATCCCTTCTTTGCCAAAACTCTACTGAACAACTCTTTGAAAATCCTCTTGTGTCAAGGCCCATGTGCCCTAACCCATTACTGCATGCGTATGCACGCTGGCTGACCCACTACATCCCGCATGTACCTAACAAAGCACGAAAAAAGGAAAGTTGTCGATGGAACAAAAAGCTATGGGTCAGTTAACTGAAACTCTCGGCCATGCATGGACGAGGGTTCGTCCAAAACCCTAGCTCCTTCTAGCCTATAAAATAAGGGGTAGGGGTACCATTTGGAGGAGGAAAAAATATAGCGAAGAAAATCTACCCATTTACATAATCCATTGTCCCAACCCTTTAGCCTTTCCTCATGCCAAAGGAGATTTAACGCAAAGCAGTTGGAGGATAGAAGAAGAGGAGCCTAGGATCAGGATCAAGGAGTGGTGGCCGGTCTCGACTTTGATTGTAAGTTGATTCATTTTTCAAGTAATAAAAGAATACTTTTCCCATCCCAATGCATGATTTATCTGTGGTTTGGTTAATTTATGCTTAATTTCTAACCCTCGAGAAGAGAAGTAACATGCATGCATATTTGTTATTTGTCTTGATTGTAGGTTATCTGTGGAAGGAGCAGCGCAAGCAAGCGGCCAAAGCGCAACGGAGGATCTACACCAAATTCTAGTAACAATGTTAGTAGTCCCTTTCCATGCATGTACTGTGAAAGAGGGGTTTAAGTTTTGGGTGGTAGGTTAAAAAGTAATTTCTTTATGGTCAAAATCTGCATGCAAGTCTGACCCTAGTTTGCTAGTCTGTAAGGTATTTTTCCCAAAAACAGTGTCACCATGGGGTGCATCAGTTATTTTCATACGAAAGAAGGATAGATCATGGAGGCTTTGCATTGACTACCATCAATTGAACAAGGCCACAATCAAGAATAAATATCCCTTGCCGAGAATTGATGATTTTTTAGATCAAATGAAGGGTGTGACGGTGTTCTCCAAGATTGATTTTCAATCAAGGTATCACCAGTTGCGGATCAAGGAGGATGAATTACCTAAGACCGCCTTTAAGACGAGGTTTGGACATTACAAGTTTACTGTTTTACCATTTGTACTAACAAACACCCCAGGTGTATTTATGAGTTTGATGAACGGGGTGTTCCGCGAGTACTTGGACAAGTTCATCTAAGTGTTCATTGACGATATTTTGATTTACTCTCTAATGATGGAGGAGCATGAAGAACACTTGTTCTTGGTACTACAGTGTCTGCGAGAGCACAAATTGTATGGGAAGTTGTCCAAATGCTCATTTTATCAACAAAAGATTCACTACTTAGGGCATGTCATCTCTGGCGAAGGTATCACCGTGGATCCAGCCAAAGTCGAGGATATTATGGAATGGCCTACACCAAAGAATGTCATGAAAGTGCATAGCATTATGGGTTTAGTAGGATAATATCGACGGTTTGTCGAGGGATTTTCGAAGATAGAAAATCCGATCACGAAATTGCAGAAGAAAAACAAGAAGTTTGTTTGGACCGAGAAATGCACAGAAGCATTTCGGAGGGTTAAGGAGTTACTGAAAAAACGCCGATACTAAAGGTCCCTGACATGGATGCGGACTTCTTGGTATGAACTGATGCATCCAAGGAAGGTTTAGGTGGAGTCTTGATGCAAGATAGACGAGTGATTGCTTACATTTTGAGGAAACTTAGAAGGCATGAGGAGAACTATGCGATGCACGATTTGGAGTTATTATCCATAGTGTATGCCTTGAAGGTTTGGAGACACTACCTTGTTGGATGACAATTTGAACTAAAGACTGATCATTGTGGACTACAACACATTTTTACGCAAAGTGACCTGAATCCACGACAATGGCGTTGGTCAGAATTGCTTAGCAAGAACGACTTTGAGATTACTTACATATAGGGAACAGTGAACCAAGTGGAAAATGATTTGAGTCAGAGGCCACACATCTTTTCGATGTTTCCTCTTCAGAAGAATCTACATGAAAAGATTCTAACTTTACAGCATCACAATGACTGGTACAAAGAGGTCAAGGGTTTTATCGGACAAAACACAATGATGGTACCATGATATGAGGGATTTTCGTTTGATGGTGATGGGTTGTTGAGGTTTAAAAGTTGGATTTATATACCGCCAAATGACGAGTTGAGGATGTTGATCCCGAGCGAGGCTCATAGAGCAGTTTACATGGCTCACCCGGGAGTCACGAAGATGAGGGCAGACCCTAAACCCTTATTCTTCTGGAAAGGAATGAAGGCCGACATAGTCAACTATGTGGCCAAATGTCTAGAGTGTCAGTAGGTACAGGATGAACATAGACACCGAACAGGATTACTTCAACCACATGCCATCCCGAAATCGAAATGGGAGGTTATTTCGATGGATTTTATTGTTGGGTTGCCACTGACGACAAGGAGACACGACTCAATTTCTTAGTAGTAGATACTCTGACGAAGAGTTCTCACTTTATTCCTATGCGTACGACATATTAGGCACCTAACATAGCTAGAGTTTTCATCACTGAGATTGTGAGGCTGCATGGCGTGCCTAAGAGGATTATATCCGATCGAGGACTGGTGTTTACTGGACGATTTTGGACGAACTTCCAAGAGGACTTTGGAACCCAACTTAACTTTAGTAATGTGTATCACCCAGAGACTGATGGATAGACCGAATGGACTAACCAAACCTTGGAGGACATGTTGCGCATATATGTGATGGACCAACAAAAGCGTTGGGAAGAATTCTTGCCTCTAGTAGAGTTCGCTTACAACAATAGTTACCAGAGCACCATTAAAATGGTGCCTTTTGAGTTTCTTTATGGGCGAATGTGTCAGACGCCCTTGAGTTGGGATTGGCATGAGGATAGAGTCTTGGTGGGACCATAAGTGATCCAAGCAATGGAAGAGAAAATGCAAACTATAAAACAAAGGATTAAAGAAGCACAGGATCGACAGAAGAGTTATGTCGATGCGCACCGAGTCGAAAGTAGTTACGAGGTCGGCGATCAAGTCTTCTTGCACATTAAACCATATAAGAGTTTGATCAAGTTTGAAAAGGGAGCTAAACTCTCTCCTAGGTTCATGGGACCTTTCGAGATTGTGGAGAGAAAGGGGCCCGTGGCCTATCGACTAGCCTTGCCTAATTCCTTGAGGCGTATGCACGATGTTTTTCATGTATCTGTTTAGAGACATTATATTGGTGATCCTACACATGTGATTGACATGAGCTCCTTGTAGGTATCAGATGACGGAGCTCTCACGGTTGAGCTAGTCTGCATCTTAGATCATCGCATTTGGCAGTTACGACGTCAAATGGTAGACTAGGTCAATGTCCAGTGGGACAATTATAGTCCGCACTCGACGACCTGGGAGGATGCATATGATATGCGCCAACAATTTCAATTTTTGTTTGATAGATAGACATATCATACTGTGATACACTTATTTCAACATTTATACTATCAAACTTCCGAATGAAGTTTAGACCAAGAGGGGGTGTATGTAACATCCCGCTCTGGCACACTCAGAAAACTTATTCTTTGAGGACACTTGCTCGCAAGTGATCCAGACTATTATGATATTAAAAGATTTGTCCTTGATTATGATGTGTTATGATAGATGACATGATGTTTTACTGCATTGACATAGACATGTGCTATTGACTCGGTGTTACTGAGTGTGCAGGGTTTTGGACCTTGAGGATGCAGAAGCATCAACAGAACCCTTGGACTTCGGATCGAGTCAGGGAGTGTGCTATTGCAGTTTGATTGTTTACTGTGATTTTAGTACATTTGATTAGATGATATGATCTGGATATGTCTGACATGATTGTTGATGATGCACGCTGACGATAGCTTGTCGACCAAACTCACATATGGAGTAAAGGGGCCACACACACATGACTACCAAAGAGGCTAATGGAGAGGTGTGGACAGTAGCCCTGCCACAACCTACTAGCACTCACACCATCGCTTGAACTGTAGGTTAATGATTACCTAGTTCGAGAGGACCCACGATGCTGCAAGGGCAGACTGCGACAGTTGCTCGCGATGATTCTAAGGGTTGTGCAATAAGGTGGGGGCCTTATTCCTTAGAAGCCCTTAGTCTCCCACAAGTTCACCTGGCGGAGTGTTGACTCCAGGGGTTATTGATGTCTACCAATCAGTCAAGAGGCGAGTGGTACCCTTGGAGCACATGGTGCATCCTGAAGGGCACGTCACGCAAATGAAACACTAGACATGAGTGGAACCCTTGGAGCACGTAGTGCATTCTGAAGGGCACGTCGCGATGATGATAATAAAGGAACAAACCTAGATGGCCCTAAGACATTTAATACATTAAGAATTCTTAAACAACTTCCCAAATTAAATGTCGCCCAGTTCAGAATCTAAGTTCCAAGTCAAAAACTTCTCTAGGGGTAAAATTTTGTCTACCCTTGAGAAAACATCTCTAAAAAATTAAAGTGTAAAATTCAAAATAAAAACCCTTTAAGTAATAATTTTGGTCTTCATAAATTTTTGGGGTGAATGAAGAAAGTAAGAAATTAATTAAAAGCTATGAGTATAAAATATAAAGAGGAATTTAATTATTTTTAATTCTTGATAGTTTAAAAAGATGTTGAATTAACAATAAAAGGGAAAAAGGGGTTAAATTGCAACTGTCGTTTTTAGCTCTAATAAAAAAAGGGGAAAGAGGGAAATTATAACATTTAGGAAACTATGGAATGGAGGTAACTTAAAAAGGGAAAGAGGGGAACTCATGGTAAAAAGCGAGGTCAACTTAGTAAAGAATCTGCAATTAAAAACCTGTTAAATTGAACTAAATTAGCAACTTCATTTTAGGGAAAGTATTAAAAACCTGTAAGGGAATCTAGGGACACCTAGGAGTAAAAATAGGAGTAACTCTAGGTGGGTGAGGGAAATAAAACAAATTAATAAATTAAAGAAAATAGTTAATGGAGAAACGTGGGGGATGGATGACACTTGTGTGAAGGAGAGTTTTTAGAAGATTTTTATTAAAACTTAAATTAAATGAGATTTAGGGAAAAATGGAAGTTCTAAAAATCTATAAAAGAAAGGGAAGAGAAGGAAGAGGGGGATCGACTGTTAGCGTAACATTACACTGTCGGAATTGTGACTTGACTGATTACTTGTGGGGAGTTTGGATTTCCCAACTTGGATAGGAGTGGTAGCTCGGACTTGCGAGGCGAGCTGGGAGCTAGACATACCATCTGGATAGTGTGTGGCCCCTTTGTGGCTCAGGGGGCTAAGGGGGAAGCAGAGTACCCCTAGCATTGATTGGGAGGTACCGGTGAGGTCTCGACGATCGACGAGCAGGAGCGGCATGGAGCGCGCATACGTCATTCGAGGCGGGCGATAAGGCAATGGTACACTCGTTAATTTGTAGAGTAGAATGCATTAGTAACTTATGCTTGATCTGTATGTGGATTGTAAATAGAAGATTTATGTCTTGAGCCCCTGCCCATTCATTGATTGCCTAAACCTTTTGTGGTCAACATTCTGGTTTGGGTTTTACTTTTTCTTGGTTTGGATCCTTACGCCTCTGCATTACTCTTCGTGGATGTATATTCTTGGATGTTGTATCTTCGCATTTAATATATTAATGTGTTATCGCAACAATTTCCTTTATGAAAGCAATTATTAGTGAACCATGATAGCTATTGCCCTAAGCGCTGAACTCTTTCTGTTAGTAATGGCGATTTTATATATTTGGGTCTGTCGGCAATTTATATTTTAAAAGACAAATTTTTATTTATATTTCAATGGTGAATTGCATTTTATATTTCAAATGGCGATGTGCTTCATTGGTATGACAGCGATTTATATTTTTAAATAACAATTTCAGATTTTATAATTCAACAATGCATTTATACATTGTATTTCAAATAGCGAATCTGATTTCCATATTCCAATAGTGAATTGTATTTTTAGTGCAACAACTATTGTTTCGCTGGTATGGCAGTGACTGACATTTAAATGACAATGGTAGGATTCATGTTAAATGGCGAATTCATATTTTCAAATTGCATGTGGCGTTTCATTTCTCTGATATGTTGGCTTGCACCTTTTTGGATTTCGGCAGTGGTTGATCTTAAACGATTGCTGGGATTCTTGCAAAATGCACTCAGATCCCGAAATCACCCACCTATGCGACCCTTGTTGAGCTGCTTCCAAAACAATTTAATTTGTGGATTAGTTAACCTCCCTCCCAATGCAAATGGTGGATTCATGATCGTTGATTTGTAGACAAAATTTAATTCTGGAATAAAAACTGAGTGGTGTAACCCTGCTTTTAGTAGATGAATCCTTGCGTCCCACCTGTCTGCGTTTTCCCTTTGCATGGAGTTGCTTCTCATTGCTTTCCTCTGTGTGTGGGTTGAAGGGAAGGGGTCCACAGTTTTATTTTTTTTAAATTGTTGAAGTGCAACGATTTTTTTTCCTGGTGTCAACCGAGCGTCACCCACGAATTCCGTCGTAACGACCTTCCTGTGCGCCCTTTCAAGCTATTCCTTTGTTTTTTGGGTGACTGCATTGGTTTAACTTCTTCCCAACCATGTGACACCTCTCCTTAAGTCCAACAACAATGTCTGACCGATGCGATACCTGGACATGACTGTAGCAGCCCCTGTTTAAGATTGGATACCAGATGACAGGGAATTAGCTGTCTACGGCGTGACTGGTAGAAATTTCGCAGCAGGTTTTAAGGCAAGTTTTATGATAGAATTGATTATGGTAGAAATTTATGGCCGGTTATATGGAAGCGATGTTGATGACAATAGTTCTATGGTGTTTTAGATTGAGCATTGCACAACTAGCCTTGAATTATGTTAATATTTGTCCAGACTTAGAATAGGGAAGGTTATGGCTTACAGTAAATTGAGTAGATCCATTTCTTTCTTCCTATTAACCAGCGGATGTTATGTCATAGTAATAAATTTAATTTAAATAAAATCATGGCTGAATTCGGGTAGATGCATTTCATTCTTTTGTTTAGACACCGGATGCGATGTTATAGCATTATATTATTTTATTAAGATCGTCGTTGAGTCTGACATCATTGGCTCTTCTACCGAACTGATGCATGAAAGATTTTGGGTTGGTGCAAGAGACTTCCTTATAAAAACATATTGAAAAATGTTAAAGTGTACCAAATTACAAACTATACCCCACTCCAACCTTCTAAGGATGAGACATACCCTTAAATTTAATACTATCCACTATCATGTAGGTGCAATTGTGTTAGATAAATAATCTTATGTTTAATTGATTTTTCTGTCAAGCCCTAAATAATGAATTACTTAGATCTATCTCAAAACTCAAGGGTAGTAAATTAGCCTTGAAGTCTGGTGTTGTTAAAAGGTATTGATCCTTTAATTCTTTTAATAGATGAATAAAGAAAACCATACTTCCTTTAATTGTTCTTTAAGTTTGACCCTTTATAGTTGCCTAATATATATATATATATATATATATATATATATATATATAATGAAGCGTCGATAAGTGATGCCTGACTTAAATGAGCTTGATCTTAACAAGATACTAATTGTGTTTAAAGAGTTTACGACAATTCAAAACTGTAATTATGCCCTTCTTATATTGGTTTCTTCTTATATTGCGTAATGGCTTGATTAATAATAGCATAATATTTTATTTAGCGCCATGTTAGGTATGACAGGCATATGTGTAGTCACTTCATATGGAAATGTTAGCTACAGTCAAATTATTGAATGATTAATTCCACGCCTTGAAGTAAAGTAGATGACTACCCTTACTTCTTGATTTAAATAAAGTTGTTTTCATTTCACTTGCACTTATGTCATT
>CBVK0100094774.1:0-11856 GCA_900067695.1 Picea abies | reverse complement strand
TCCCTCACCCACCTAAAAGCATTCCTAAAAACACTCCTAGGTGTCCCAATATTCCCTTACAAATCTTAAATGACTTACGCCTTACTAAATTCCTAGTTGAATTCATAAAAAGTAAGTTCCCAAGGCAAGATTCCTTACTAAGTTAGACATTCAACTTTTTCTTTACGTTTCCCCTTTCTTTAGGTTTCCCCTTTTTCTTTAAGTTTCCCTCTTTTTCCTTTTTAACTAAAAATTAATTTAGCAAATGTAGATGAAACAATCATTTACCCTTTTTCTTCCTTAATTAAAAATCAATTTAGCAAGTGTAGATGAAACAACCATTTACCCTCTTTTATTTTTATTTTTTTCCTTTTTTTTTAACTAAAATTAAATTAGCAAAAATAGATAAAAACAACCATTTCCCTTTTTAAAATTTTAATACTCCATTATAATTTTGACTTTAATAAATAAATTGAGTTTCTTACCCCCCCTTCTTGTTACATGTTTAATTACGATTTTTTATTTTTTTTGACCACATTGTTACTCAGACCTAGATTTTAATTTCACTAGGTTGGGCGACATTTTTGTTAGGGAAATTGTTTTTAAATATTACTTATCACATCATTCATTTTAAGGCCGACTAGGTTTATTCACTTACCCGTGGAAATCGTGACATGCCCTTCAGGACGCACTACGTGCTCCAAGGGTGCCACTCGCCTCTTATATTTTCCTTGCGCGGCGTGCCCTGCAGGACACACTACGTGCTCCAAGGGTGCCACTCGCCTCTTGATTGACTTGGTAGACATAAAAAATGCCTGGAGTCAATACTCCGATAGGTGAAATTGTGGGAGATTAAGGGTCTCTAAGGAATAAGGCCCCTACCTTATTGCGCTCCTCTTAGAATCATTGTGAGCGATTGTCGCAGTCTGCCCTCACAACATCATGGGTCTTCTCGAACTAGGTAATCATTAACCTACAGTTCGAGCCATGACGAGAATGCTAGTAGGATGTGGCAGGGATGCTCCCACACCTCTCCCTCAAAGTCTCTGGTTTTCGTGTGTGACCCCTCTACTCCACATGTGAGTCTGGTCAGCAAGTTATCATCAGCCTGCATCCATCAACGAATCATGTTAGCAATAATAATCAATCATCATAACATCTAGTCATATGTACATATGTCATATGAACAACAGCATCCTCAATGTCCAAAGTCATGCACACTTAGGAGAAACCAGTCAATAACACCTATCTACGTCAATACAACAAAATATCATATCATCATATCCATAATGCCTCATAATCATAATCAAATGGCCAATAGTATAATAATCTGGATCACTTGCAAGCAAGTGTCCTCAAAGAACATTTTCACTCAGTGTGTGTAAGAGAGAGATGTTACATACACCCCTCTTGGTATAAACTTCGCCCGAAGTTTCACAGTATATAATTGCCAAAATAAAGTGTATCACAATATCATAAGTATACCTATCAAACAAAAATGGAAACTGCTGACACATATCATATTGGTCTTCCTAGGTCGCCAAGTGCGGACTATAGTTGTCCCACTGGACCTTGACTTGACCTATTGTTCGACATCGTAGCTATCGAATGCAATGGTCTAGGATGCAGATTGGATCAGCCATGAGCACACCCTCGTCAGATACCTGCAAGGAACTCGTCAATAACATGCGTAGGATCACTAATATAATGTCTCAAAACAAATAAGTGAAAAACATTGTGCATACGCCTCAAAGAATTAGACAAGGCTAGTTGATAGGCCATAGGCCCCTTCCTTTCCACAATATCAAAAGGTCCCATGAACCTAGGAGAGAGTTTAGCACCCTTTCCAAACTTGATCGAACTCTTGTGCGGTTTTACCCACAAGAATACTCGATAGCCAACTTCGTAACTATGGTCGACACGGTGCACATCAACATAATTCTTTTGTTGATCCTGCACTTCTTTGATCCTTTGTCTTATTGTTTGCATTTGAACTTCCATTTCTTGGATCGCTTCTGTTCCCACCAGGACCCTATCCTCAAGCGGATCCCAAATCAAAGTCGTCCCACACGGTCGCCTGTAAAGAAACTCAAAAGGTGCCATCTTAATGGTGCTTTGATAACTGTTGTTATATGCGAATTCTACCAGTGGCAAGAATTCTTCCCAACACCTTTGTTGGTCCATCACGTACGTACGCAACATATCCTCCAAGATTTGGTTTGTTCATTCGGTTTGCCTGTCTGTCTCCGAGTGATATGCAGTACTAAAGTTAAGTTGGGTTCCCAAGGCCTCTTGGAAACTAGTCCAAAATAATCCAGTAAACACCGATCCTCAATCATATATAATCCTTCTAGGCATGCCATGCAGTCTCACAATCTCACTGATGAAAAATCTAGCTACATTAGGAGCCTGATACGTCGTACGTACAGGAATAAAATGAGCACTCTTCGTCAGAGTGTCGACTACCACAAAAATCGAATCGTGTCTCTGTGTCGTCAATGAAAATACAACAATGAAATCCATCGAAATGACCTCCCATTTCGATTCTGGAATAGCATGTGGTTGTATTAATTCTGCTGGATGTATATGTTCACCCTTCACCTGCTGACATTCTAGACATCTTGCCACGTAGTTGACTATGTTTTCCTTCATTTCTTTCCAGAAGAATAAGGGTTAAAGGTATGACCTCATCTTAGTGACTCTTGGATGCACCATGTACACTGCTCTGTGACCCTTGTTTAGGATTAAACTACTCAACTCATCATTCGGTGGTACGCAAATTTGATTTGTGCCCGTACATCATATGTGCAATATTTGATGGGATCCTGCTTATGTGTGGAGACTTTTGTACATGCATATTCCCCGTACACGTATGTATGTTGGTGGTGCATATATGAGTAAAAAAAATATTTATTCTTTATTAAATAACTAATTATTTAAAATTATTTTTTAATCTGTATTTTTTTTAAGTTAGGAAAATTCATATTTAGACAAACTGTGTTCTGGACACAGAAAGAGTCATTATATATTTCAAAAGGGGCCTGGAGACTCCAAACTCAAACTAAGATTTTTCACTGACTGAGATAAACCACAATGCTAGTCATGAAATTGAATTACGACTACTATAAAGCCTAATGTACCATCTATAGAATAAACCAAGTATCAAAATACAAAAACGTAGCATATTGATTAAGTGTTGTCTAAATGGGATTCCTCCTTAGAATCCTTGAAGGTGATCAATGTTGAGTTAATATCTGGAAGCTTCCTGGGAGGCGCTGGAGATGAAGTCGCTTCCAAAAGTGCATGAGTGGTAGTTGACGGGGCCAGGGAGGAAGACCTGGAGCGTAGTTCCTCTACCTCAATGTGTGAGGCATCCACTTCATCCCTTAACTATTGGAATCTCTATCTCTATGAAATGAGCAATTCCATTGCAGTTTTCCATTGGGCTGAGGCATTCTGCATGTGGCTGAGGCATTCTGCATGTTGATTTGCAGTTTTCTAACCAAATTGACCAAGGTCTCATGTTCTTCCTCTTGAAGCTCGTGAAACCATCTAGCAGATCTCGTCCTCCTATTAGCCATGCTTCCTACTCGAACTCTAGACCAAATCACTTTTGAATAAATCTCCTTCCATAAGTGAACAATGGGAATTACAACCTGGAAATCAGAAGTTTTATCAACCTCAAATTCTTCACCACCCCGATACATATAACTCCCCTTACGTCGAAGATCCATGAATATATATTGATGACATGTGATGAGTTTCCATCCTAGACGATGAATGAACCGAAACATACTTCCATGCCCACCAAAGAGATCTCCAAGCATGCAACAAGCCTCTGTCCCAACAATTCTATCATTACAGGGCATGGGTAAGGATCGTTGAGGGGGAAATGATGCCAGGAGGGTGCATATGTGTACCATATCCATGAAATTAGCCTCAATAGAAGCTCGTGGATATGTTCATGTGAGAAATTTCATTAAAAGGAACTTGTGGGAAATTACTTCAAATGCCAACATATGCTACCACCCATCATCCCAAGCCTCAGCCAAATGTGCCATGCAAAACTATGCTTGTATTTCCTAGTTTCCTTAGTTGGTGGGTCCTTCCCCTAGGGAAATACACTTGTGGGTCTAACCATCTCAACTCATATTAAGGTATAAAATGATGTGAAACCCAACCATCAATGTGATGTGTTCCAATCGGTTCCCTAGTAGTTGAATTAGCCAAAGATTCAGCCTCATAATTATTGCAGAGTTTGAAAATCCCTTGCCTATGACAATATTCAAGTCATAATGCTTCTGAGATTCATGTCCTCCAAGAGTGATCTCTTTCTCAACTAATTGAGAATTACATTAGGGTCTCCAATGACAATCAAATCTTCAATGCCTTGTTTTTTTGCAATATTGAGTCCTTTATACAGAGCACAGGCTTCCGCCTGGTTATTGGATTCTATGCCCAAACTTCAAGAGTATGATGTTCGAATATGTCCCCCTGGGGAGAAGATAACCCCACCCAATCCTGCCACCCCTGGGTTACCTTTCAAAGCTCCATAGAAGTAGATAACATACTTCAACTGGTTTCACTTCCAGTGATCAAATTCCTCAAGAGATAACATGAGTTTCCATGGGCATTGAGAAGACACTTGATCAATGTTCATAGAAGTGTTTCCCTCTGAGGGTGAAAAGTTCTATAGCCACCTACCTTCTATTGTTGTTAAGTGTTGTTGGGGTATATAAGTTTTACCCTTATTTTGGAAAAATTCTCGCATTAAGCTCAGACATTTACTGGCTACCAATTTAGCTAGAGAATTAATTCCAGAGAAGATGGTTCTCTTCCTTGCCAACCAAATATTCCAGGTAACAAATTTAGGTACTGCCATAAACCTTTCTTTAAAGAATGTATTTCTTTCATAGAGCCATGGTATAAGGAGGGCCATTTGTTAAAAATGAGAAGGGGAGAGGACAGACAATGAATCAGAGGGTAGAGATAAGAAATAACTAAAGACCAAATAAGTGACTCATGGTTTCTGAAGCTTGGCTACACAAGACACATCTAAATGGGCCATGAAAACTACACTTTTTCAATTTTTCTCTAGTGAGGATTTTCCCATGGGTTAAGGTCCAACAAAAAATATTAATCTTAGGAAAACAATTGGAGTCTTAAATTCCATTCCACACCTTTTCCTTGGGAGGGAGACTAGAATTGGATAAGAGGGATTCATACCCAGAGTTGACATAATAGGAGCTAGAACCCCAACCTCTTGAGTTTGGGGATGAAAATTGATGAGAGGAACAACCTTTCAAAGAGAAGCAAAGGGATTACAATAGAGGGATAAGGTGAGGAGGAAGGTCTTCCATGACCCAACCTGCCCAGGAGCCTGAGGGAAACGAATTGGAGATACAAAAGAGAGTTTTGACACCATGGGATGGACACCAATGAATGAGGGGATGAAAATCTTTGTTATTCTACAAAGGCTGCTTCCCCATGATGATGTCTTCCCATATGAAAATTTGTTTTCCATTTCTAGGAATCCAAGTGGCCTTACTTTGGAAGAGGGTAAGGGAGGATTTTAATAATTTCCAAATTGTGGACCCTGAATGTTGAGTGAGGGCAGAATCCATACCTTTGAGCTTATTTCCTCCAAAATATTTATGAACTATCACCTTTTTCCACCAATATTGTCGACATGAGACCAACCTCCAAAGAATTCCCCCCTCCAAGGAAATATTTGATAGAGAAGGATCCAATATTCCCAGGCCTACATGGATATTTGGAGCTCTTACTGTATTCCAGTTAACTAAATACATTCTTTTATTATTTGTCTTCCCCCCTTGCCAAAGGAAATTTTTGAGTACTTGGGCGATGACCAATTTAATACTTACAAGAGCCAAGAGGGAGGAGAATTGGAAAATTAGGAGAGACAAAGAACTTCCTTGATTAAAACCAACTTGCTAGTAGAGTTAATCCATTGAGAACCCCAAAGGGAAAACTTGGATATAAACTTATCCAGGAAGGGGGACCAAGTTGTTAAAATATGTCCAGTGCTCCTCACGAGGAAATTGAAGGATACTAACAATCCTATGTGCAACCCTTGTTATGATATTCCATACATACATACAACTTTTTTGTTTATTTATCTTTCCCCCTCACGCTTTCATGAACTCATCCAGTATTGCTTTGAACCTTTTGGAAATTACGGAAGATGCCCCTCCTAGCAACAAGACATCATCCACAAATTGTGAGTGATTTTCTTTTAGTTCTGTTCGTTATTCTGATGCCTGGAATACTTTTTCTCCTTCTAGAAACCTACAATGATCTACTTAAAGTTTATGCCATGAAGATGAAAAGTAGAGGGGATAATGGGCAACCATGTCTTAGTCCTCTTGATAATTTTAAAAAATCCGTCAGTATTTCGTTAATCATCGGCTCTATCCAAGGTGAGCTTATACAAGAGGAGATCTAAGTTAGGAGATCAGTCCCAACCCCAAATTCGGTAAGGACTATGAATAGGAAATTTTTCCTTACATTGTTGAAGGAATTAGCCATATATATCCAATTTGATTATCATCCCATGTTCCTTTCTTACCCTGCTTGAGTGAATAGCCTCTTGAAAAATTAGGATGTTATCAATCATCTATCTTTTTTCCACAAAACTGCCTTGATTAAGATAAATAAGGGCATGAATAAAAGGCTTTAGGTGATTTTCTATGATCCTGGAAATGAATTTATAGGAGAAATTGCAGAGAGAAATAGGACGAAAGTGATTGAAGCAGGAGGGGCTATACTCTTTAGGGATGCAGGAAAGGAAGGAGGAGTTTGTATTACCCCCCATTCTCACCTATTTTTGAACATATTGGATCATTCACACTAGGTCCACTTTTATAATGTGCTAGCACAAGAGATACACATGTGTTGATAATCCATCCGAACCAAGGGCTTTGTCCGGGTTCATTTGGCGAAGCACTTCCAAAACTTCTTGTTATGTTACCTTGCTAAACAGTTTAGCCTTATCTTCTTCATCAATCAGCCTAGGAATTTGTCTCAAAAAGTTTTCTTGATCCACCAAGTCCCCCTGTTCTTCTTCCTGATATAATTGTTCAAAATGCTCTATAGCATCTTGTCTAAGTTGGTTCTGTTCTAAGATGAGAAAGTCTCCCTCCCCTTGGATCTATGAAATTGAGTTCCTCCATAGTCGTGCTTTTGTTTGTCGATGGAAGATTTTTTTGTTTTCATCCCCTGCTTTAATCCATGTAGTATGAGATTTGAGTCTCTAGCATGCTCCCTCCACCTTCAAAATTTGTTGATGTTTTTGGAACGTGGCTTGCTCTTCGAATAATAAAGAAAGGGAGATGGGATTGAGTTCCATGGAAAACCTAATTTATTCCATTTTTTCATTCAATGCTAGGAATTCCTTCTTTTCTTGGACTAATTTTATTTCGAACCAATCTCTTAAGGCCTTCTTCGTGGCTTTTATATTTTGCTCCTAGATGTAGACCGTGGAACCCTTAATCTAGTCTTTCCTAGTGCATCCAATGACTTCATGGAATCTAGGGTCATCGACCCAGCATGGGTTGAAGCGGAAAGGGATCACACCAAGGGGGGGTTGGATGGGTTACTATAGAGTTGGCCACATGAGGTTGCATTGTTAGTAAATAGAATTTTTTAATTTGTTATTAATAATGATCCATATGCAATGTGTGAAATCATAGTTGTGCAGGGATATGCCTTATATATTATTTAATATTGTAATATGCAATGTGTTGTTGCTTATGTGTGAAAACTTTTGCACAACCATATCCCCACACAACTATGGTTGCAATTTGTTAAATAATTTATTATTTAATATTATTTATTAAGAACCACAACTGTGTCGGGATATACCTATGCAAAAGTCTCGTGCAAAAGACTCCTCACATGTATATTGCACATGTGCAGAGACTTCTTATTTGACCATTTGTCAAGACTTTTGCATATGTATATCTTCACATAGGTATGGTATTATTTATTAATGTGCAATGCACAACTGTTTATGTGCATATACTTTTGCGAAGGAAAATCCCCACACAACTATGGTTTTGTACTTATACATGGTATGTGCGGAGACTTTTTCTTTGAATATTTGTATGTGCCTCTGTGCAGGTATTTTTCCACATAGCTATGGGTGAAAACTTTAGCACATGTATATCTCTGCATGGTAAAGTTTTGTACCCATACATCGAATGTGCAGAGGATTTTTCTTTGATTATTTCTCCACACCTTTGCACATGTGTAGCCTCGCAATGTGCAATGTGCTACTACTTATGCACAAAGACATTTGCACTACTTATGTGAGGATACTTTTTCTTTGATTGTTTGTCCACATCTCTGCACAGGTATGTCTGTCAATGGTGTATATACGAGTAAAAAAAAATATTTATTCTTTATTAAATAATTATTTGTTTAATATTTTTTATTAGTTAGTTATTAATAATGTGCAATATGCAATGTGTGGAGACATTTGCACAACTATATCCCCATAGAGATATTGTTCTTTACCTGTACATCACATGTGCATTATTTAATATTAGTTATTAATTATTTCTATTGCAATGTGCAATGTGTTGTTGCTTATGTGCAGAGACTTTTGCACAAGTATATCCCCGCACAATTATGGTTATCGGTATGTGAATTATTAAATATTATTTATTAATTGTTTAGTATTAAATAATTAATTATTTATGAACTATTTAATATTTCAATGTGCAATGGGATGTTGCTTATGTGTGGAGACTTTTGTACAACTATATCTTCGTGCAGGGGTGGTTTTGTACGCGTACATCATATGTGAATTATTTAATGGGATCCTGCTTATGTGCAGAGACTTTTGTACATGCATATTCCCCGTACACGTATGTCTATTAGTGGTGGATATACGAGTAAAAAAATTTATTATTCTTTATTAATAGTTAATTATTTAATATATTTTTTAATTTGTTATTAATAATGAGCCATATGCAATGCATGGAGACAATTGTACATGTATATTCCCATGAAGTATTATTTAATATTATTTATTTATCATTTAGCACATGTATGGCTGTGTACCCATACAAAACTCTCCATACATAAGAAACACAAAAATATCCGCACATAACCAACTGTGCATTGCACATTGCACATAATTAATAAATAAATAATTATTTATTTAATAATAAATAATTAATAAATAATATTAAATAATTAATAACCATGTGCAAAGATGCTGACAAATCGTCAAAGCAAAATTCTGTGCACATACCATATACATGTGTGGACCCATGTTGTGCGTGGATATACCTGTACAAAATTCTTTACACATATGTTTTATGAATTAACATTTTTATATGCAAGCATATTCTCAAATATGGCAAGCTTTAATATTTGTGCGGACTATATAATGGGATACAACTGTATGAAGGTGTGGAAGCTATACATCTATGCATGACAACATAGGTATAGCTTTCACACCTCCACATAGGTGTATCCTCCACACAACAATACTTAGTCTAATAGTTATCAAGCAACAAAAACAAATTAACTATGGGAAACAAATTCTCAGCTATGAAATGTACCTGGAACTCGTTCCTCAGTGTTGCTCGTTCCTTGCGTCGGATTTTATCTCTCATGTTCAAGTTTAAAGAAATTTTGTTTATATTTATTTCAATATTAGTCATATTATTTTATTTTAATAGTTTTTCTTTGGCCCAAATGTAGACCATGTTCCAATTTGAAGGGTGTTGCATGTGGCGAACAAATTTTTCATAAACTTATAAGTAATATAAAACTTATAAGTAAGCATCTTCTCAAATATGACAAGCTTTAAGAAACGTGGTTTTCTTCGATTTAGCAAGAAAGAAGGGCAAGTAGGTAATATATTATAGTGCAAAACTTTGGATGCAATTTTTTGTCAAATTCTTCTGTCAACTCAATATCTATTTAGATTTCTGTAGTCAAAATCCTTTTTACTCAACCATTTTTGAAATTGTGTGAGGATCCTTACTATTTCAATGTTTATCTTTTGCACATACATATAGTCCAAATAGATCTTAAAAAAAATAAAATTAATATAGTCCTATACAAATAATTAAAACATTAACAATTATTTATTAATCTAATAAAATTTTATTGCTAGTACCTATGGAGAAATTTAATTATAGGTCCTCAACACAAACACATTTTCCACACATATATAGCTTCTATACTTACACAAAGGTATATCGATGTGAAGCTAACACTCATTCTAATAGTTACCAATGTTATGGATAATAAAGTATTATTATGCATATTCATATTGGTTTTTTTTTTGTAAGTGAGTGTAAGAAGATGTATTACTGCAAAAAGATTGTGATACAAAAGAGGGGAGGCCTCTTGGTCTGCCTAGTAGGAAACTAGATTAGGGGTTTCCAAGTTGCGCTTACCAATATATACGAGGGGTGGGACTGGTTTGCCACTAGGGGAAACCAGGCCAGTTCCACCATAACCAGTTTGAAAAAGAAAAGCAACACAAACATAAAAAAAAAGATGTTGCAGCAACCTGTTAGCGTTAGAAGTCACTCTTGGATTGCAGCAGGAGCAGAGCCTGATGCCCATCAGTTTATGCCACGATTCATTTATAAAAAAGGGGGGATCGAATGGAATTTAACTCAAAACAATATTGTTCTAACTCCGAAACTAGGCCAGGCATGCATGGGCAAGTGAGGTCTTAGATAAACTTCAGACAGTGAGTTGTAGTAAGGGTGAATATGGGGAAGACTTGTATAAGAGAAATGCAAAGGTCAGTCGTAAACATCAGGTTTCTAACAGACTGTAGGAGAAAACATCTAAACGCAAGATCTTCTTACATTCAAACACAGAAAATCGGAGAATACAACAATGTGACAATAAATCCTTTATCATAACATAATTGCAATAATTCATGTGAATTTGTCAATCATGAACTCCCTCGGTATGAGATGAAAATTAGATGGGGTAAGAAAACTGTCCGTCATTAAGCAATAAATCTTACATACAGATGCATAACCAGAGAACTAGAGTCTCTGTTAAAACTTTACAATCGGGAGCTTCACTCTACCATCGATCCTTTGAAAAATATCAAAACTAAGTATATATACTCCTAAACATTTTCCCAACAGAGGCCTCCTAGACTTTCAGGATGAGGCGTCTCTTCAATCAAATCTAGCCTACACTCTTCTGTCATACACCACCTTAATTATGCATGGATCACGCCAGGGGGTAGCTGAGCCCTTAAATGCTAAATTAGCGTGCGCAGGCTTCCCTAGTGAGTCGAGGACTCGGCATGGCTTCTATGGAAAGAATCAATATAGGGGACCATCTTAGATAGAATTCCTGCCGGGACATTCATACCTTGCAATTAACGAGAGGTGAGGTTTCAACCACCCTCTCTCTTCTTCATGTACTCCGAGCAGGTATCAGGGTTGAGATCAAGTTGAACTGGCACCTAGAGAACACGGTGATCCCTTCTGCAGCTATACCCGGCACTTCGGCCCTTTGCGTAACTCTTTCTATTGCCTCCAAGCGACTACGGGCTGTGACCTTGTGCCTATCTTCAAAGGTGCTTTTGACGTTTCGAGGTTCGCGGATAGGAAGGAGTAGATCCTTTCTCTTCGAAGTTGCGATGGGTGAAAAGTTGAGAGGGCCTAATGGGTGCCACGTGTTGAAACAGACCTTGGATTTTTTATCTTAACGATGAAAAATCTTGTAGCTTTGAGTTTTTAAACTATATAAATTTTCTAAATCAAAAAATTTCATCTCCAACGAAGTCACGATGCCTTTATTGTTCTTTTTTGAATAAAAAATGATTAAATTTTTTTTGGATGAAGAATATAAGTTTTCCAA